>JAUTBZ010142206.1:0-12668 GCA_032361785.1 Lepetodrilus galriftensis | reverse complement strand
GATGAACGTAAAGAAAATGACAGTCAATCCTTATAAATAAATTACGTAACAAATTGGTGCAGATTACATTCATTTGATTGTCTGGAATAACAAAAGCATTTATATTTAATAATTTAACTTGCAAGCGCAATAATATCTTATATTGACATTAGCCGCGACCGGTAAACTGTCAATCAAGCACCTGTGGCCAATAGATTTATTTATATAATCATAAAGTTGTTTATCTAAATGGTGTTTTTCAAGATTAAAACTGAAGCCTAAAGTTCAATAGCTAATAATGTCACTAAAGTATGGAATTGTCAATGAATTGTAAATTACTGGGAGAAAAAAACAACCTGTTTTGTTCTAAATAGATACTTGACAGACATGTGTTTGATAACATTTTCATTACTGAAAAGTAGTCTGAATTGTTTGATAGGACAACTTTAGTTTTGAATTCTGATGTGCCTGGAAGTTACCGTAGATAACAGGACCTTAATTTTGATAACGACAAGACTTGAATTGCGATAGAATGTAATGAAGTAGAAGGCCACGTCTACTTTTTCCAGTGGTAGTTTCCATGCTGAGTGTCTAAACAAGGAATTGATTTACCATTACTTTCAATATGTCAGAACTCACAGCGGTGGATAATTCTGGTGTAAGTCCGCTGCCTTGAGGTCTTTGTTAGACCATGATTAAAGTCAACAGTTCTCACCATGCACACCAACATATTGTCTTTCTGCTTGGCGGGACATGCACAGATAATTGGCTCCAGGGTCTGGGTATAATGTCAATGAACAATGTCCTAGGTGAAAATTGATTTTCTTTTTTCTTTTCTTTTTTTCTTTTTTTCTTTTTTTTGTTCTTATATCTTTTTTCTTGTTTTTGTTTTTTATATATCTTTTTATTTATTTTGTTTTCTTTACATTTCAAATTTAACCATGAAAGAAAATTTGAGTATTATTTATATTCATTCATTTTTAGTGTGTATTAAATACTATTTCTCTCATTAATGAATCACAAACATTTCCTAGTACTTTCTATGAGCAATTACAGACATGCTATAGTTTAATGTACATAGAAACAAATTTAATCTATATATTTTGTATTTGAAAAAACAACAAACCTTTCAAAATTATAATAATTAATAGTTTTGTTGAGTCTAGTTCTGTCATATTAATAACAACTGATAAATGATCTAAATTATTCAAAATCATCTTATTATTCAAAATCTAAATTATTCACGTTTTATACGTTTTATACATCTGCAATATAACTCTTCTTTTTTTTTTTTACCAAATACTGTTTATCAGGTGATCAGAAAAATGCTTCAAATGGGTCACGTTACCGTCTGTCACGTCACATTGTGTCATGTCAACTTGTGTCATAACACTGCCACTCTGACACGTTCACCTTATTAAGTGATACTGGTGCCACAGCATCGAGACCCATACCCCAGAGGCTCCATGGTTAAAATCAATGATTTTAACGTAGGGAGTGCGTACATTGTCGACCGCTTGCACGTGGATGATGCGAGTGCGACAGCGGGGGAAACTTCTATGTAAGTGGCGTTGTGTCTGTCAGTAATGGGTCCTACGTGTCCCTGTGATGTCACAGTTAATCAAATCTAGACCTTTGGGGTTGGAAGGACTTCGCTAGAGGTCAGTAGTTGACACATTAGCCTGGGAATAGAGCTGGTAGCGACCTGGTAACAACCGACCTGGTAACGACGGACTTGGTAACGACCGACCTGGTAGCAGGACATCCATGTGTGCAATGTTGACAGTGGATGTTACAGGTAGGATTCACAGTTATTGACCATTGGGAATTTCGTCAATTATTTCATTCAGTGAGGGAAATTTTATGTTGACAGTGAATGTTACTATTAATAATCAGAGTTACTGGGAAATGCGTGTCATTTTATCTTATTTTCTAAGCCAGAAAGCTAAATTTGATATTGACAGTGGATGTTACTGTTAGGAATCTGGGTATCATTTCGCAAAGCTCTCTTATCTACTATGAGACCATCACTATCGTAGTGATCTCTTTTAAATGGCGACACAGTTTGAGACATTAACAAGAGAGATATCAAAGACATCAGGGCCAATTAAAAATTACTTAGCAAAGCCCAGACCATGCAATCGCGGAAAGTAGGTGCACATTTAGATATAGAATTATTATTTTTACTTAGACAATCGGTCTTTGCCAAAGTGCATTAGCTTAGACCGAGTGAATTTAACTAAGACGTTGGCCATCGGGCCACTGCTAAGGTCGCACACTGGCGACATGGCACCTACAAGAGTGCTATGGTCTCATTGTGAAGTGACATTTTCTTCTAAACATGTAGTCTGAGCTATAGAGTGTCCAATGCTTACGATATCCTGATGATTATTGGAAATTATGATTTTCCTATTTTTACAACGATAATATTCCAAACATCTTCATCAATAATGTGCAGATGCATTGGAAGAAGAATGACACAATATTACTAAAGCCAAGTCCACAAAATACCTGCCAGCCCTTTATTTATTCTGTTGAGTACCCGGTATATCATTATAAAGTATAGTACGGCCAAAGGTTAATTGCAAGCACCGTGTTGAAGCTGTACTGATGAATTCTAAGATCAGAAATCCTCTTTAGGTTTCATTAATTATTTAACTTCGTGAAGAAAATTATAACTGCCTATGCTTAAAAGTTGCGCTATTTCCGAACCAATTTCAATCTATTCTGGTTCTGTGAACGACATGTGCTTCCTTTAGGCTAAACTGGTAAAAAAAGAAATTCCATATTGGAACAGTTCTGTGAGCAGATGGGCTTGAAACTGACTCCTGCATTTGATATACTAGTAATTAAAACTGACTTCATCGTATTTGCATGATAGTTCTAGTGCTAGGAGGAAAGCTATGTTGGATTTGTTGGTCATCTGATTTTGGTGCAGCACTTTATTGTAATATGGTTGCATTTTAAAAATAAATTTTATAATTGTATTTAGGATAGAAAAATAATTAATAAATGTCAAGAACGCATGGAGAATTTGTGAACAATTTTAAGTCAGCTGGATGGAATTGTTCAGTGCTTTGGAATAGACTGAAAATGTCATTCTGAATTGTAATCTTCAGAAAAATATAAGGAATAAATATAGAGAAGGTCAGGAGAATTTCAGTTGGAAAATACTTTAACAGGCTTTGGAATAGAAAACAGCTTCATTCTGAATTGTGATTAGGAATGTTAATGGAATCGGCACTTCAAGCTAAATGAAGTGGAAATTCTAGTTTTCAATTTAAATTGTAGAAGTTTGTGTGGCTTATTTTAGCAATATATGACGTTATTTGTTCGGAATTCAACCTATTGTCAAGTGTCTACCTTTAACGTTTTCTTTCTTCTTAATTATGCAGTCATTGATACTTTGGGCGTCTCTGGTTTCCTCCTGCTCAATGAAGGTTAATTATCATGTGTACACTTGCCTGACCACCTCTCGTATGAAAAGTTCACATGTGTTAAGAAATAACGGATGATTTATGTCGCATAAAATATTAATGAGGCAATCGTGACTTCAAATGTTTGCAGACTCAGAGGTTGATTTGAAAATTGATTTTGAATTTAGTAACCAAACTCTTCGTGACTTGACATCCTGTTTCAATTGGGATTTTAAGAAATGTTCACGATTATTTTTCTCAGTTCACACTGTCCTGAGGTTTACACTTATTTGTACAGGAAATGGAACATTGAAACCCACCAGGCATGAATCTATGTAATGTTTTTCTTACTTTTGTTTTGTCCTACTTTTATAATTTGTTTAATCTGTGGCGTGACAATATATTGTACAGGAAATAGAACATTGAGAGACCCACCAGGCATAGATCCATGTATTTTTTTTCCAGTTTTTCTGAAGTCCTACTTTTGTGTTTTTCAGAATCTGCAGCGTGACATGAACGAGCAGCGTAGTCAGGTGGATGAGGCTCGGGACTCTGCCATCTGTCTGATGACCAAGAGTGACCGCTACAACAAGATGGTGGAGCCAGAACTGACCCATCTCAATCAGCGCTGGGAGGAGGTCACCACCAAACTCAAGGTCAGAGAGCATTTTAAAGTGTCGCATCTTGAAAAAGTTTCATGTGATTTTGTAGAATAAATAGCAAGAAGTTGAATACTGTTTTAAAAAATTTAAGATTTAAGAATAATTTAATAAATATTTTAATAATATTCATATTAAATAATAATTATAGTAATGATAATAATAATGACAAATATAATTATGATTTTGATTTTAATTTAATGAATATTTTAATAATAATAGAATAATAATAATAATAATATCAATTATAATTATGATTTGGATTACATTTAATTAATATTTTAATAATTATAATAATAATAGTAATAATAATAATCAAATTATAATAATAATTATATTTAAAATAATCATGCACATTTATTATGTGCAAATTCCAGACATATTGCTTGCACATGGTGACATTTCAATTTGTACCATATTGCTACATGAAGACAACAGAATTCAAGACTAATATAATAATATATAAACTCGATGATACTATCCAGTAATCGGATTATCTGGCACATGTCCAGGTGGAGTAAGATACATCAGTAAATATTTCCGTGGGTAATTGAATTGATCAGGAGTTAATCTGGTTTCCAGGAGAAACAGTCCAGCAGCAATCTGGTGGAGATCGTGGAGATGACGCAGTCGTCGCCCATGTCGTCGTCGCCGAGAGGTCGCAGTCTGGAGCGGCAGATGTCCAGGCAGGCCGAGGGAGAGGACGACTTCAACGTCAACTGCGACTGCGTCATGGCGTCTCTCGCGGTGTTCGAGAACAACGTTTCCACACAGGGAGAGCTGCAGCCCAGTGATATTACGGATAATTTAGAAGCCAATATTCAGGTGAGCTACAATGAAATCTGGGTGACTATTCTCGAAATGTTCTTACAAACTTCTTAGCCTAAGAACAGTTCTTAACGATTCTTATAGTACGGCTACGAACTGTTTAGTAAGCTTGTTTTAAAAATAATTTCTTAAAGAATCTTTAAGCGGCTCTAAACTCAAATTTAAAAAAATAATAATAAATAATTTTGAATTGATAATCTGCCATCTTTTGGAAATTTATTTAATCAAAAATTATTTGATGGCATTTTTGAAAGAGAAATTATTGAAAATTCATATTTTGAATTTATATAATATGTTTTCTCTCTTTCATTTGATTTTTTTCTCAACCGACTGAATTTTTGTTTCTGTGATGCTATTAATGTATCTGTTACCTTTAAAACATCTTTATTTATTTTGTTATAGCTTATTGATGAAGAAGTACGTAAAATGACCACACCAGTGGAAGACGTGATCAGTGAAGGGGAGCAACTCTTGGTGGAAGCAGAAAACTGCAGGGACCAAGGCACTCACAGCAGAGCACATAAAAGATTACAGGAATTAAAGGTATATGAGTCAGAAATTGTCATACTTTCTGAAGTACAAGACATAGAAACTATAACTTTTCCCCATAATTTTTGCTATATCAAGACATTTTCGATGGTTGATATCATTACAGTTCTTGGAACGTGATGGTCTTATTTTTTCTTCGTCCGCATTTTAGGCAAAGTGGAATTCAATCCGCGAGGACAGCGAGACAAAGAAGCGCCACCTAGTGGTGATTGCTCCGCAGTGGTACCAGTTCCTGCGGCAGAAGAAGGAGCTGGAACTTTGGCTGGACAATGCTGAGCGAAGGCTGTCGGTGTCCAATAGAGATGTCGACGTCAAGGTAGGAGTCATTTTTAGTTCTACTAGGCTCGGCTTCATTTGTTTGGGGCACACAAAAGTTGAGTCGAGTGCTCCTGGCACATGCACATAACACAAAGCTATAGATGTTATGTTTATTTCTTTATTTAGCTCAGGATTTTCCTCCCAAATTATACAAGGTCACTGAAATACTACTAAAATAATATTATGTTTATTCCTTGATTTATCTCAGAGTGACTCTGGATTTTCCTCCCAAATAATACATGTCACTAAAATACTACGGAAAAAAATAATTCCAATTCATCTAGCTCACTGACAACATTCTTCTAGTGTTTTCACAATTCTTGAGCATGTTACCCCGTACTACTTTACCCAATCTTGGCTTGGATGTTGTGTTTGCACGAAAAAACATGTCTCGTCTACGATTGACAACTCGGTCCGTAAGTGGATCGCGATGTTTTGTTTAGAACGAGGGTGCCCTGGGATGGCAAGAGCAATTGCCTATGAGGTAATCGGCACCTCTGAGGTAACCGGCACCTCTGAAGCAATCGGCACCTTGCAGGTGTATCGAGGCGCATGTAGTTCTGACACGAGTTGAAACACTCCGACATAGCACATAGCATTTGAGGCAGGTTGGGATTACTGTTTTGACTCACTATGCGCAGGTAAATAACTCCCAACATAAACATTGTACACAATTAAAGACAACTTGTCGTATATGTCTAGTGTGAAGGTTTACAAACGCATAACCCAGTCTCGTTAACCTTGTAGTCGTTTGTCTCAAAAGTAGATTTACTGTGAAGTGTCGTCTGTTTAGTATTTATGAAGATTTGTACACCTACAGATTTTTAGGCATTACTATTGGGTGAGGTGCATGTCCCACTTGTCCTGCTGTGATATGGTTGAATCCATGCTGAAGATATAAACATTGTAATATGCAAATTGATTAACTGCCTACAATAGGAATAAGAATTTATTTTAAAATAAATTATGTTAACCTTCTCTTTGCTGAAGGCAACCATAGATGCCCAATGGAGAAGTGATCTCTACTTAACCCAGCATTGATAATGTTGCTGTCAGCTATGGAAAATGTGGTATCAGAACTTCCAAGAATGTACTATTAGGACCTCCAAGAATGTACTATTAGGACCTCAAATAATGTACTATTAGGACCTCAAATAATGTACTATAAGAAGTCCAAGAATGTACTATAGTATAAGGACTTCCAAGAATGAACTATTAAGACCGGATAGTGACCAACGGGATGGTAACCTTTGAAAACGTCTTCAAATGTTTTGTCTCTGTGTCGATACAGACTCTGATAGCTTTCTCTATATATCTGCATGACCATCTTCCCGGGTACCATGGAAACGACACCCACATCCATACGTCCTTCCGACATTTCACGTCACGTTTCGTTGCTCAGAACCACGGACGTACTTCTACAGGATCTTACTTTCCCCGGTCACCGCTCACCCAGTACATGTGTTGTAGCACCTGCCACTGCATTCCCCATTTCTTTGCCCAGTAACTTGATTCTAGTTCCAGACTCACCCTCGACACACGATAATGCATCACTACACACATCGACAGCTCCCGTGACGTAATTCGTAGTCGAGGTTGAACACCTCTTTGCAGACTTTTACATATTGCATGTGTACCATCAACACGCCGAGCAAGTTTAGTGGGTTCCCGTCTTTTTACGAATAACTTTGTTAAGTGTATATGCAATAATTTGGTCTGGAATTTTTTCTGGTCGACTTTCTGAATAATATTTACTGTTGGGGAAAAAACAACTGTTCTGGCTGTAGTGGTGCCGCTGCCAATTTAGGCCATTCCGGTGTCGTGTTTCTGCACACCTGTGGAGGGGGGAAGTTTATCCCCGCGGACTATTAGTCAAATCAGCGGGAAAGAAATAACCTGCTTATGGCAGTACCTGTGTGGCAGCGACACTGCATACCAACCAACCACAGCCATTGCCGTCCTCACACAGGCAGGGGTGCGTTTTCTTCCCTCTAATAAGCAAGGCACCCACCCAATCGTTCATACTTTTTTAGCATGTTTGTGCCGACACTGACAGCGGTATTTATTGTTTTGGGGAAAGTTGGGGAACTGTTCACCTACTGTAGGGAAGAAGGAGAGTCACAAACTGTGTCGTATCCTTGAGAAGTTTGCTCCAGCTATTTCCATAGATCTATAATACATCTTTTAACCTGTTCAAGGCAACCAAAGCTGCCTTAATGAGCATTGCCTGTACCTAATCCAGCAGGGAGAGGGTTAAAGAAAACACTTTTATGACTTTGGAGGATGAGCTTTAACAATTATATGAAATTAATATCAAGTGATGAATGATATATGTATTTATTTATGTATTAAGATTCATGAATTAAATATTTTGTTTTCTAATCATCATAATTAAACCAGTACTAAATGACCACTAATTGACCCCAAGGTAAAGTAGCAATAAAAAATAGATTATGGAAACGAGCATGTTGAATTAAATCTATCTGAAAGTAAAAACTTTGGGTAAGATTCACAATGTACATTGTTAGTCAATGGGTTTTTTAATAATAAAAACATCCACCAGTTCATTGTTTTCAAGAGTTTCGTCAGGAAAGAGTACAATAACGCGTTGTTTCATTGGCCTGTTGACACAGTCTGTTGCTGTCTTATGCCGATTTCCATGAAAATACCAGGGACATTATGTTGATTTTAAGTACAAGCTTTCTCAGTTCCTACAATCCACAGACTTCAGCGCTAGACATTTTCAGTCGGTATCAATATGACGTTATCTATGAATCGCACTCCCTTTGAAGTATGCAATGTTCGAAAGCTGATAAGTTCAAGTTATTCTGGTAAAAGATTTATCTTTCTGCAGTCTAGCGACCACAGACCTCGGCAGTGAAATTATTTGAAAATTGGCTACCCGCGATCGATGATACCTGATGTTTAATGTTTAAAGCAGACAGTAAATCTGTGTGCGTCAGCCAGCTCGCGTCAAAAACATTTCCAATTTTGTTGTTATGCCTTTAATTTGTTTTCCAAAAGAGAGTGACCTCCCTTTTCATGATGAAATGGCGAAGGAGGGGAATTATTTTTTAGATGTGCAACGCTAGGAAGGAACAGCTGTTGGAGTGAAAGACACATGTCCATGGTTGAATTCCATTACTTGGAGATGTAACCCTCGTGATGGATATCTGTCCAAGTCTGTTTTATCTTCATTTTGAAGCTTAATGATATGACATAGTCACGCCTTTATATAATATAATATGGCTAATGTTATGATGTAGTTATACAGCAACAAATTGAATTAATCCGCTAGAATTTTGTTTAATAACATAAGCATATCGATGACGGAGCAAGTCATAATTGGCCTTGCATACTTTGATATGATTGGTCAGATACCAAGCGGCTGGGAATGTCAAAGGGAGATAATTAGACAATGAAGTGTATTGCTAAAAAATACTGTCTTCCAGCTCTGAAAACTTAAATTTCAAGAAAAGAACATTGAATTATTTAAAAATATATTTTAAAACTTTTTGTGCAGAGAAATTTCTATCGTTAACACCTTTTTTTCTTCTGTTTCTTATCTTCTTTTTTGTGTGTACCTTTTAACATGTGTTTCACAAAACTGTAGAAAATGATTGAAATGGACAGAATGCTTTTAATGTTAGAATTGAGGGCTTTACCTGATTAGATGAGGTGCTGTAGTGGGGTAGCTCCAACGTTTGCATGTAGACACCTTTGTCTGCAACGAAAACCTTTTCGTCTGACATACTGCATATAGACACATGTGAATACAGATGTCTGCAGATGTAGTGACTGTTTGCTGTTCAGTCGGAGGCACCTTTCTAGTCTGATATTTAAAAACATCGGCATATATGTGGGAGTTTACTTATCCCCACACCTTATTGTCTACATTCCGAAATCGCAAAAAAACCAGCAAGCACAAGAATCCACTTGTTATTTTGTCACTTAATTAGTTGTGAGGGCTCCTGAGAAAGGTTAAGAGGACTTCAGCTCATGTACCTAAGTTAATTGAAAGAGATGGCCGAGATAAACCGCTAGGAGAGGACTGACATGCTTCTACAAGAAATGGAATCAGAACTGACAGATGACTAAGTCTTGTTTTTCACAACCAACATTTGTTGTTCGGAAAGTAGTTTCTAACACATATTTCTTGAACTCTTTTGTAGTCTTCGTAGGTCAAATAGTTTCATGTGTTCTGAAGTTTACATGGAATATGTTCACCATCTCTGTTGTACATTGATTACTGAATTTGCTTGTGGGTTCTAATTGGACGAAAGTAAAAATACTACCGGTCTGACAGCTACTAATCAAGGAGATTTTTGCAGTTTGTGGTGTCTACTGGGCACATTACTTCTACTTACACCACAGACATGATACAGCAGAAGGGACTTCATTATGACAGCTTGTCAGAGTCGGTTTCATCTACCGCAAGCTAATAGTGGGTAATTACATGGCAACTTGGTGCCAATATATATTGTCCCATGTCCTGGATGTAAACATTATCTGAGAACATTCCCATTAAATTGGTGTATGATGAAGAAGATATAGTATCTCAATATTTTGAACATTAAATGTTATGTTCAGCATTAATATTTAGTTTCTACAGTAGGTATTTTTCACATCATGATCAATTCAAATATCAGAGAAAGAATGAAGGAATTCACAAATAATTGTAACATTCTACAATGTCTTTGTTGACTATAAAGTTACTTCCCTTTCTTCATGTTCAATGATGTAGAGTCACTTCCCTTGCTTCATGTTCACTTAACACAGGCTTTAGACAATGTAGATGCATGTTGAGTGGTGAGAACCACATTAAACCACAAACTACATAAAACCAGGTCCAAAGGTTTTGAGTCCAATCTCATTCTCGAGCTCAAATTTCATATACGGTTTAGTGAACAAAAACTTGAGACGAACATGACTTCATACTCAAAAACATTACGTAACCTCTGCACCAGGCCTTGAGATTTCTTTAGTACAATTTCATGCTCAAGCTCTATATGGGGTTTTGTGAACAAACCTTTGAGTTGAGCATGAGATCGTACCCAGAAAAAGTTGTGCTGATATTACGTAATGTTTTTGAGTATGAAGTCATGCTCATCTCAAGGTTTTATTCACTAAACCTTACATGGAATTTTATGCTTGAGAATGAGATTGAACTCATAATCTTGGGTACCAGATATAGCTACTAAAATGACAGATTCCATCACTTTACGTACATCATTCCTACATGATGGCATGGAGCGGTATTCCACCTGACAATCTTCAGGACAGTGAAGTCCGGCCAGTCTGGGCCTGCCAGTCAACATCTGTCCCTCGAGCAGTCCATCAAATATATCCTGTGTTCTCCTGCAGCAGTTCCACCTTCTACAAATAGATGTTCCAGCCTCTACACCAGGTGGCGCTCCGTGCGTGAAGCATCGCACATCCACTGCGTTCTCCCAGCGTGGTGGCCAATTTAAACCTCGCAGACAATCGAAAGTAAAAGAGTATAAGGATGTGCAGACAAGGAGCGATAATTGTTTCGCTAATTGCTTCGTAGGTAGGGGATGCTGTCGGTGCATATATATATATCGCACTGTGGTGAAGAATTCAACAATTTACGTTATATTACCAACACGTCTGCAGAAAGATTTATGCACCACGTGTCCCTCACAACATTAAAAAAAAAATGCAACGTAAAAATAATAACGGTATCTTAGTTTTCTTGGTTTTCTTTTTATGAACCGAGAGACATTTTAATGCTTTCCTATTAACTTTTAACATATTTTCGGAACGATGAGATAGGTTTTAGATCATATTTAGTCGTATCGCTATTTTTCTACAAGAGGTGGAGATGGCGAGAGGTGGAGATGGCGAGCAGACGGCCATTACGATTCCAGCTCTCCTGGCATGGAGGGAGGAAAAACAATAATATACAAATAAACGGACAGGGATTGTATGTAAATCTGTCTGTATCATTCAGTACCGCAGATAAAAGCGGGTGCGTACCTACGGGCGCTGTTGACATCAGTGGATCAGTAGCAAAGGTTAATCTGCTCCAGCCCGGATAGTTTACACCAGGTCTGTGTTTCACGAAGGGGTCGTACTGTGGGCTGGGCATAAGTCAGTGCTTTTACTACAGCAGGATAGGACTTAAGCCGTGATTTAGGCCCGGACTAAAGGTACAACGCACTCTTGAGACAGGCCAGCGGCTGGGGGTGGAGAGGTTGGCGTTTTGTGTTGTCTGCTTGGCAACTTTTCGGCATCCACAATGACATATGTGTGTCGTGTTTAACTCTGTTGCTGGTTGGGAGTTTATGTCGATGCAATTAATACATAGTTTTATGTTTGTATGTTTCACTCTAGGGTTGGTGTAGATTATCGGTTTACTTCCACTTTCACGAACAAAGGTTTGATATAGGCTAACAGGATCCTATAAACATAAATTGAATTTTAGATTTTTCATGATATCAAATTTGGTGTTTTATTTTAGTATTAAATCTGTACATCATTTTTAATGAAATGAGAGGGGGGGAAAAGTTTTACAATCTGTACAATATTTAAATTAAAATGTGTGAGAGAGAAATGTTGCACATGCTCATTATCTGAACCCATTATAAGTCAAGTTTTTATACAATGTATATTTTTTCACTGGTTTATTTTTTCCGCTTATAATTGGGAATAGAATTGCACGAATATAACTGTGGCTATTTTCATCACCAGAAGAACTGAAATAGCCAGATACAATACCCTAAAGCACAAACACCTAGCATGTATAAAAAGTGTAGACCTAACATTTACCACTGTAAGTCTCACACTCCTGCTGTTTCGACCAGTATCTCTTCCCCCCCCCCCCCCCCTTCTCCCCCTCCTCACCCTTCCCCTGCCCCCGCCCCTTTCTCCAATCCACCACCCCTTTCTCCGAACC
>JAUTBZ010142195.1:0-11502 GCA_032361785.1 Lepetodrilus galriftensis | reverse complement strand
CCCCCCTAACCTGAAAGTCTGGATCCGCCCCTGGATATTATGTATTACTAACTGGAATATTTTACGAATGTTTGTGACGATAATAGGCTTACCATGGTGCCACGGTACCCATAGGCACAAGTAGTAGGGCCTATAATATGTAGCCTATGATCACATATGAATATTTAATGGTATTTGTTATATCAAACGCTTACCAATATGTTTATGTGTAAATCCTAACAAATGTTTATTAACAATAATCGAATAGCCTATATATACTAGTTGGGAGCTATTTATTAGGATTACATACAGAAGAACCAATTGCTATGAAACCATTCACACGCACTAATAATATGGGCTACTGCATTATTGCCCATTCTTTTCACATCAGATAGATAAGACTCACACATGAAAAACACATGAAAACAATGAAAGATAGAAGGTTCCATGTGAAACAATAACAAACAATTGTTGTACAGTATATGTATACATCTGTAAAGCGACCGTAAAAGAAAACCTAAGTACACTGCAAAGAGGCGATACTACGAGATGCACCAATACTGTTAGGCTACACATGGTTGAAGGGCTGCCACTCAAAGAAGAGCAGATACATGATCATATAAATATATCATACACAGTCCACATACCTTTGTGAGCCTACACATGAAGCTACGTAATAGCATAGGCCTACATACATGTATACCGGTGCTATATAATACGGTATACTGGTATTATACTAGTACATGGCATATTATATAATGAATATGAATTTATGTAGTGTTATGATGATTCTTGTGCGCCTATTAACCAATGAATCTATTCATTCACACGTTAGGCGACACATGTTTGAATGTCCATTGGTTCCTGTTGCTGGGTAGACTGCTGATCAACTGATAGACATGGGCCATGTACAGCTGATGTAGGCAGCTGGTAGGCTACGTATGTTGGTATCACTCTATTCTACGATAAAGAAGTTTTGTAAAATCACAAAACCTTCTCAAGTGCCGGGTTCTACGTAAATAACATGCATCCACTCCTGTAATAATACACACAGGCCAGCATGCAATCTGTGGAATCTTACATTTAATCTAAATAAATGTTTTAAAATAATATGCATGACATTAATGCTAACAATACTGATTTTTTAAAACTTAATTTGAAATAAACGCGATCTAGACATAGTAGTGTATAATTTAACCTGGAAAAGAGCACAGTGTAAACAATAACTACACAACAACTACACAAAGGTTCCTTAATGTTCATAGGATGCAATGGCTAATGTGAATCTCTCAAAAACATTTCAATTCCAAGTATTTTATAGTATTATGAGTGATGATAATTCACATTGTGATCACAGGAATGTATCTGCATTCAATAAGTATATAGACATAGTTGATGGATGCTAATAAACAAATATATATATTAATAATTAGCAATCGCTACTTAACGTAATTAAATTAATTCCCTATAGAATGCAGTGCAACCATATACACTTGTATACGTGGAAGTCTATAGCTATAGATGGTCTATCTATACTTATAACACTAGCATACAGACCGGGGAGAACAGAACTACATTTAATATTGTACATATACATGCGCGTGCCAATTCATTTAATTACATTCCTCAATAACATGCTATCTATGAAAGTAATAATTATTATTACTTTAACAACCAACTTTATATACATGAACCATTGTATTAATATATTTATATTAATAATCTATTCTAGAATATAGTATTGCTGCTCACAGTTAAATAGTTCGAAGGGAAGCTATGCAAACATGTATACCACCAAAATGATTGTTTGCTTAATTATGTCTTTTTAACCAAACTGATTAATTTTATTCCTGCGATTCTGTTTCATAAAGAAGCATTTACGTATTTCAAGTACTGTAAAACGAAAATGTAAGCGGTACGACCGCTGAATAGTATACCATAGCAGTCCAGAATGAGTGATACTTAATCGAAGAGTTTCAATCTACACAAGGAGAAGATATTCTTCGGACTGGTCAAGAACGCTCATTTATTCTGGACGTCGACTGCTGAGGTAAATAAGCTGGACAATTGTCACACAGGTAATTGGATTGCTTGATTAAAGAATACTTATAACGAGATTGATACGAAAGTAATTACACGTGATGCTTAAATGAAGAAAAGAAGAATCAATATTTCGTTTTCCGTCTTGACCTAAAATACAACATTTACCATTAAGTCGGTCATCCAACATGTCCGCCTGTGGGTTTAAATCTATATTTGCGTGCGTGTGTGCGTGCGTGTGTGTGTATTTGGATAGTGCACGTGTGTGTACATGCATGCGTGCATCGTACCACAACAATACCTCATTATTAAAATATGGCAGCAATTAATAACAACGTTCGTAAATTACCAGCCCGTCTATATAGGCGTGTATTTATTGGATACTAAGCAAGTATATAGAAACCGTCATATTAGACCTAGCCACGTGCTATCATAATCCTAGACCAAACAATGCCAGTATATTATACACCCGGCGTTCCCCCCATAACCCCAATTTACTGCATCGGTAAAGGTATATAATTAACCATTATCTCCAGCAGGAAGCTGGTGCGCGCTTCCATAAACATTGAGGTGAGTAGTGAATGCAGGTGCTTGGACGCTGTGTGTGTGTTGGAGATGGTCAGGCTGTGGTCTACAACATAGGCTACAGCGCGGACAGATGTCCAGAGTAGCACTATTTTTACGCTAATTTACTGTCCATTATCTTATCAGTTCATGACATTTGTATACGTGTATTCTCATGAGCTTATTTCTAGGAGGTCTGGATAGGGTTGAGTTCGAATCCCACCTAAAGAATCCTTGGTGTCTTCGCGATGAAGAATATTTCCACTGTACAAGTACATGTCCACTTGCTGTCTATACACATAACACATTCATTAACCATAACGCGTGACTTCCTGCAAAACGCAATTTGGGTTTAATGAACATTTATATATATGGTTTAAAAAAACATAGGATGCCCCACATGCGACTGTCTCTTAAACAAACGGCTGCGTGATGGTTTGCGCTTTACGAAAGAGTCGTACGTCCAAATATAAATTTATGTCATCAACCGCAATGGTAAAAGCACGGCGTACTCCCTGATTTAGGATTGTACGTTACTACAGTACGACCTTTTCGTTAAAAGTATGCCAGAAGTTATTTTGTTTATGAATGACTTGCGCTTTCCAAATCCTCATTCACTGTTTTCTGTAATTTCATTTACTTTCTTGGTTGTGCATTTGTATCAAACAATTCGTGCCGTAAACCTCTGAATGTTTGTTGAGGCCACACGTTCTTTATCCAATCACACCGGAGAACATTCACAGTGGTTATATCACTTCCAATCTACGTCCAGGATCGGCCTGAGATTATTATGCCACCTAGAGTTCGTCTCGTGCCAGCAACAGTGATGTCAGCCACAAACAAATCTTGGCAGGATGCTCTCACTGTATACATACATAGAGTATACGACACGTGACAGGATAACAGCAGATTCGGGGGAAGCCAAGATCCTGTACAGTATAGGAGAAGCATATTGTGTATGTGTTATGCTCATTTCCCATACATATACATTTGTAAACAGGACCTAGTTACTGGTACCTCATCCTCTCACACGAAGGATACTTTATTACGCTCAGGACTCGCTGCATAGTACCATGCTGAAGTGTGAACGTAATTAAAGGTACTCCTGGTGTGCGAGGATGCTGGTACCTATGCTAATGCCCGTACTCTATGCTTTCAAGAAGGCATTGCAGGGAACATGTATAGAGTTCATGATGATAACTGGCTTATGAATACTAGTATATGGTGTTTTCTCATTGCTGTTATGTATACCTGTATTAAAGGTTACCGGTAGAGATTGACAAACCTACACGTGGTACCCCTGAGTATCCCATTGAGCCATGCTTACCTGTATTACCCATACCATATCAGTGCCTCCTAATGGCAATGCAAATGTCCTTCAACATAACCTACACTTGTTAACCTTCTCACAGTGGCGGCAACCCGAGATGCCGACTAAGATAGGTTATATTGTTATGAATCTAGCAGCGAGAAGGTTAACGCCATGCTTCAGGCTACATTAGTTTACCCAAGAAGCATGCATGCACCATTAACACCGCGTTCTGTGAACTCGCTAGAAGCTTTACTTTCATGTACATGCAGAGAATCTTATCCTCTCTCAGCTTGGGAAAACATTGCTTGTGAAGACGTGGACCTGGTAAACGTTTTAGTCCATATTTCACGCTTATTGCGATCTCAAAATACAACGACGAGGGTTCAGTAACTTTCCCATAATCAGCATCTGGATTTCCGGGTATGAAGCAATATGACCTGATTGTTACAATAAGGCACAGAATATAAATGCTCGTCAAGATGGCGTAAGCTGTATAAAGGTACCATCATCCCGCTTTCTGAGACCTTCATTTCTCTTTCATGACAGTTGTCTAGCACAATATAATATTTAAAAAATACTGTACATAATTTGGAATTCATATTCTTTATATAAGGATTGTATTGTATCCTAATTCTTGAAATAATTTACATTGACAGAATGAATGAATATTTCCCAGACTGGTATATATCCAAGAAAGTATAGATACTAGTATAAAAGCACACTGCCAGATTAGAAAGTTCCTTCAGTGTGTCAATTTATCATGAATTGTTTATATGCGTCATATCACTTTGATAAATTACCTCACCTCCAGACGCACGCTGGTCCATCACGAGCGTCCAATGTGTTCATACTCCCGGAAGTCTGTTGCACTCCTACTGCGCATGTTTATACAGCTGCCTGTACGCTGTTTCATCTCTCGTCATGTACAAGATGCTGTCATGGGTTTGGAATCCGCCATATTAACCTCTGGCCCCGTGTATGCTTTATCTCTATTTTTTGCTTTCTGTAATGTCCAAACAAACGTGTGTATTACGCACGCGAGAATTTAAAAAGTGTAACATTTTATATAAACCTTCACGTCCACGCGTTGCCCACATCACGAAATGTTAGCCAACACCGATTACTACCTCCTTTTAAAATAGATAACCCCACTAACCCATTATTAATATTTTGAAAGTTGGTTGTGAACAGTTGCTCCAGGATTCTCTCCGACTGATGCACACCATTGTACAAAGGTAATGCCATAGAATTTCATTTCGTTGTAGAGAAGTCTTAAGTTAACGCCAAGCTCAGCCAATTCTTTATCCCAAATTTGAGTAATGAATTTGGATCAATTACAAGCCTTTAGGAACACGGTGACCTTAGAGGACGTCTGAATCTACAGATGTGGGTTATCTCCATCTCTATTTGCAGCAGAGCTCCAGCAGGGGGCGTCGTGTACGACTCACGAGACATTCACATTTTTCATTTCCTGATTTGAGCGTGTACATTTTTAGAAGAGCTGTCTTGAAAGGCTTCCCCTTGAGACATCCAGACCAAGACGCCTCCAGACGTCTCCAGATGTCTCCGGGTTCAACACTAAAACAGTTCGAATATTTTTTAATACACTATTCGTAACGATTTTAATTTGCCTCCGGAAATGAGAAAGGTGTCACGTGACAACAACCATATCCACTGAGTGTTATACGAGTATCTTGAAATGGAAACAGTATTTATGCATCATGAAACATACATTACTTTCAAACATATGTATTCCTTTGCACTAGCAACCACGCTATATATCAACAATATGCATGTTCGTCAATCTGTTTGTTTAGATCAAGACACTATTTTATTTATATAAAACATTGTTGATTGCGTATACTCTGTTGGTAATTGAAGTTTTAAATATACATCACTATAAGGATGTTTAAGAACTTGAAAACGCCCGTTTTACGTAATAACTATAGGACGGTTTAATGTTGAGAAACGCCCGCATTTCCCCTCTGATCGTCAAGCTCTCGAGAGTTATCCTGTCCCCTCCCCTCATTCAGATTGACACTTACCCTCGGGGCTTGAAATAGACATAAACCTAGACGGAGATTACAGGAATATTTATACTTTCAATATTTACAAGTCACCATAGTCTGCATAGATATCATGTGAATGTTTCTTCATTTGTAACACATTTTACGTTTTTGTTTTGTTTATTTTATACTACTATACTAGTATTAGGACCTAAACATACACTATTGTTGATATACCGCAGTTACACTGTGCGGTGTTGAACCTTGGTAACTGCGTATACATGCGACGGATAGAAAATACAAACAGAACAGCTAGAAAGGAGCAGCCCCCAAGTCATTAGAAAGTCAATATCGTCGCAAGTATGGAACAACTATTTCTAAAATCAATCTATAAGTATAAACAAACATGAAACTAATGCTATTTTGATGTCTATAATTATTGTCATTGACTACTTAGTGAATATATACTTTATTGTTTTCTGGACACATCTGTGAAATTTAACAACTTAGTGTAAATTACGATGCATTTTTTCAACTGGACTTTGAACCTTCTTGGTATTATCTTAATGACGATATTCCACCTACCATAATGTTTTAGCTGTGGCTTGGGTTACGAGAAGTATTGACAGTACTGGGCGTGGCCATGTGAAACTCTATTTCATAATACAGGGCGATGACAAGTGGGTTGTTCTCAGTTCAGAGAGAAGGAAATCCGTATTACTGTTAAACATATGGTAAGGATACATCACAGCCAAGATGACCATCTGTACTGCACCACCCCGTGTGTTCACTGATAGTGTCAGAGACCATATCTGTATTTTGTGTTCATTGATAGAATCTATATAGGTTGAAGTAGTTCCATACCAAAAGCTATTAGATCGACATTGCTACATTCACGTGGGCCCATGTGAGGTTTAATCAACAATGTATTGAAGTATTAATAATTATGGGTTTATAAATATTGTTTATGGCTGATTGATGTTCCTGTGGATCTGTTTCTAAGAAGAAGAAATAAACCCAATGTATTCGAATTTGTTTTCCGTTCCTTCATTTTACTTTGTAGTTTGGGACTGTATGCTAATATAATTATGATTTAACTATGTAGTGTTATGTCTTTGATGAATGGTGAATATTTATAACATATTTTAATAAAATAATAATATTTCGCAAGTGAAATGTGCAACAAGGATGTTTTTGAAAGTCATGCCAATAATGTCCCATGTGTTTTTAGATACCCACGTGAGTCGGAGCATGAACAAGATATTACTAATTAGTGAGAACGGGATCACTCTTGTACGTCTAATTGGAACCCATCCAGCCTATTACCTAATTAAATATATTTTATAAAATTTCTTGACTTGTTTCAATTATGTAATTTACAACTTCTGGAGGAATAATCAGATAAACTATGTGAAGCGTTCCCGTCTATAGTAGGACTATAGTTTAAACAGAGGAGATAAGACAGGGATGAAGCAGAGTTGGCCCCTGTCTGGTACTTCATCATTATGATGAAAAGAACGCTCTCTGACAGACACTTCTAAAGTTAACACGAGGTGTTGACCATCATAGAGAATGAACTATGACAGACAAACAGACAGAGAGACAGATAGATAGACAGACAGACAGCTTATTCTCAGAAAACCACAAATGGTGGTACAAGATATGAATATACATTACGGAAGTATAAAGGACACATCACATACACCGTACATTGTGTTTAATCGTTTAACATCTATAGCTAGCAGTATACACTAATACTATTATATGAAATAAGTAGTATAGTATAGTCACCCGTAAGTAAATTGAAAACAAAGATAAACATTCCATAACATTAATACGTCGCAGCGTACCATGGATGTATACAGAAAATCAACAGTCGTTACCAGTTCACTCTGCAGAACATATTCTGTACTGTTGTGTTCTGTGTTGTACATTTACACGATCCATTTGATGGCATACTATACACAATGTTTCAGCACTTAGTGTAATAAATGACTCATAGTTTTCAGAACAGAACAAAGAAATGTCTGTTGCAAGCTCTTCCAGTAGTATACCTGCAGGTATTCAGGTATTATTCACAGGTATACATAGACAGAATGATGGATGCACTTTATATGTGTTAACAGAGTAAATACAGTGTACTAGCTTAGATCATAAGAAACTAGTGTAAACACCTAAAGATCTTCAGTGTCTTTAACGCTGTTTCTTCTGAAAACATCCGGGACCTAAACATAGATTTTCTAAGAAAGAACTCCCGCGATTACGAAACCGATTTCATACTCAACTCAGAATTTTGTTCATAAAACGTCATGTTCTTGAGCATTGTATGTGAGTTGAGCATAAAAACGTACTCAGAAAAGATTCGTAATCTCGGGCCCTGCATGGGTATCGTTTCTCGAAGCTCTCTTAGCAACTAAGGGACTATAGACCATAGCACTCTCTTAGCAATGTACATGTACTAGCTATCGGCAAAGAGAGTGCTATGGTCCCTTAGCGGCTAAGAGAGCTTCGAGAAACGATACCCAGGTCTAGTAGGTTTATGTATTCTCATGGAAAGACAGTTACGCGTTGTTTTTGAGACTTAATAACATTAAATGTTTATTGCAATGTTTAATACAAAAATCCATGACAAATAAAACCTCGAACAATCTGTTATGTATGTATGTAGTTCATTTGCTATAATTGTGTAATATAATACCAATCAGTATGATTACTCTATGTACACACACGAATTACTGTCCCTCTCTGAGGCTATGATTAGTATAATCTTCATTCCTAGTTGTGACAACCAGCATTTCACACACAAGACGCAATTTAATCAGACTAAATATTCATTGCAATTACTAGTATTTGCTAGCAAAGCTTAGCCATTCTAAAGATTTCTAATAATTTCCTTGGAGCTGTAACAGAAGGCACCATCAGTTCAGACGACGACGTTTAGGACAATGTCGAGGTCACTCAAGCATAACGCGTGTTTCTGTCTCTCTTCGGCGTCCTTCATAATTATAAACTTCCGCCTGTTGCCGGATTGCACTCGAGTTCAGCGGTCACCCCGAGTCAAAGGCCAAACATGTATTCAGGACACAAACGTCCCTTAATAATATAGTGATTATGTTTCTGTCAGTATAGCTAATGCGTCATGAACGGGTATTGATACCCGCGCGTGGCCCTCTATAAACACCCGTCAGATCCACACAAAGACGACAATCAAATCTCCATAAATTAGTTCCTATGGAAATTTTCAACTTTCAATTCGACAGCGCTACTGTAGAATATGTGAAGAATGCGAATGTGGAAACATCATAACTTCGCGTCCAGCTATACATTCAATGTATTTGAAAAACCTTTGTGCATGGTGTTATAGTGTTCTTAGACAAGAGTCAAATTTCAAATGTCTACTAATGCACAGTAAGAATTTAAACGCAATAGATGCAGGTATATTAATGTAACGTATAGTATTACTTCAAGCATTACAACAGTGTATATCCAATGCAGTAAAACTGTTGATTGAGATGCCTTAGTAAATAAAATACCAACATGTACGATAGGATAACGTATAGATTAAAACGTGATGACCTACTGCTACCGATATAGATCTGCACGTGGAAGCGAACATCTAAGCTGGAGAGAACCATTCAGTGTAACACCATAACGTCTTTGTGCAATACTGTTCCATTGGTTTCAACGTGACCGTCTAAAGTTTTATATAGAAGCAGTAAGTAAAGATACTGTGTTTATAAACGTTAAAATGAGTACTGTACTCGTTTTGCTTTGGGCGTAATTACAGAACATCTACATTTAGCCTACTCCTGATAAGGAAGGGTTACACTTTCTAGCTAATCAGACGTTAGAAGCTTCTTGACAGCTTGTAGTCTATTGGTCTGTTCTGGAAGTGACTCCTTCAACACTATCTGTGTTCACGGCAGAGTCCACCACGAGGAATTTCATCAGGATTTCTAGATGACTGATAGCAATTATTGTAGTGGATCTCATCAACGCTCATGTTCAGTAGTGAGTGTATATACTAGTAGTAGGACGGAAATTCAAGAACAACACGTCTATGCCTTCAAATGCACCTGAGTATCCAACTCATTAAAGACCCTTATCACCTGCCTGCTGTATATATCTAAAGGGAAGTCGCCCCACATGCGTTTTATCTTCACTTTGGTTTAAGTTCAGGCACATTATTTATGGCTTTTTCTTAGAATAATTCACTCAATGATATGCGACTGCTGGGTTAAAATGACCTAGATGGCGTGCGTGTCATATTTATCAAGAGGCTTTAGAAACTACCGTCGTCCTTTCGGCACTCTATTACTTCAGTTATCTAAGATTTTAAATGGCACATTTGGAACAGTGTGAATTAGTTTTCCTTGAACAAGTCATAACACTGATATAAAAGAACATATATGAGTTTATTTTCTTCCCGACTACAATGACGGTTATTGTTGGTTGAGTATGTTTGTATTTTAGTAGTATAAATATTACATCTATTAATTTGTGAAAGAAATACCCGAAGATGACAAAAGGCATGCGTGTCTCTAGTTTGCCATATTTAATAACATTTTGCTAGTTTCCTGTAGAATTATATCAACAGTATTATTATGATTTGATTTCAACATATTTTATTGACATACATTCAATGGGATCATGCAGACAGAAGCGTAAACACTTATCTAGGTCCTCTCCCTATTTACATACAGTTTATAATAACGTACATGGTGCAGAAATATAGTGAAATATAGTATTATTATGTTATTGCACAGGATACCGTTTCTCGAAGCTCTCATATATACTATGAGACCATAAGTCTTGTAGCGATCTCTAATACTAATGGGGATCATGTGCACTTACGAGAGCGCTATGGTCTCATAGTGGATATGAGAGCTTCGAGAAACGACACCCAGTTATTTAATTGTCGATCGTATTTTTTATTGTCAAGAGGATTCAGTAGCTCATCAAAACCTCCCGTTTGAAATAAATCTGTAAGACCATATCCTTGTTTGCCTATAGTATAGACAGGAACTATCGAATAGATTCCGCCTGGACCGACCATCGCCGGCATCGAGACCATTACAAATGGAAATAATACGATTGCTCTCCTATCCACGTGGACATAGGTCAGATGGATACTTCACTCGCTGGTCAGATCATGGTATCACGCACGTGCCGAGCTGAAGGTCGTCTATCACATTTGCACGTGTACATTTAGTCTGGCGTCGGCGCCAGGCTTAACATGCACCATAAACAACACGGCAATTACTGAAGAGCGGGCATGTTCCAGTCTAAACAAGGGGCAAAGCAGTTGCCTAAGCCAGAGGTGGTGCGCATAGTCCTTAAATACATCTACAAGCATGCAATTGATACACAATGTACTCAACAGGGTCTCGATGGGCATCCAGATATATTGCATATAATAATTTCAACAGTGTTAAGCATTATGCTAAATAGATATACATGTATACATGCATATAACCATTATTTTAGTCAACATCGTTAAACGCTTGAACTATTTATGTTCTTTTATAGTCCATTTGAAATTTTCGGAACCTAGTAATTTTCTTTCCTATGAACTTTTTTGATGGATTTGTGTTAACATGG
>JAUTBZ010142184.1:0-12669 GCA_032361785.1 Lepetodrilus galriftensis | reverse complement strand
TGTCAGTCAAATACACGTCGATTGTCCGTCGAATAGGCCTTTCGACGTAAATTAGACGTTTAGCTGTCTGCAGTGTGTAGGGGGTTGCAGCCTGACATGCTTGAACTCGGGACAGTTGGATTCGAACTCGTGCAGCTGTAGATGCCGAGGGGGATTCACTGGAGATCGTTGTCGTAAGTTACGTCAGGCATACTATAAGTTATCAGCGTGATTTCCGGGGTTTACGGGTTTTTACAAGCTGAAATCTCTCGTAGACCCCGATACCGAAGGAATGACGACACAATCATTTATGTCCCACTATGAGATCATAACTGTTATAGGTGTACGACTTTTCACAGGCCTTCTCTCAACCAATCAAATCGCTAGAATCGACGCATATTTTGGATAATTTACAAATATGATTAATTTGGTAATTTACGTTGTTATTGTGATTATTAGTTGGTTATTAATGTTGTTGTTGTTATTATTATTATTGTTATTTATATCATATTATGTAATGTATGATTGTTACTATTAGTAGTATTCTTAGTAGGATTATTACTAATAATAACAATAACAATACTAATACTATAATGTAGTGGTATTATTATTATTAATAATATTATTATTGAATGGTAGTTTTCTATATAATATATTCGTTATTACTTTCATTTGGCTTTACAAAATGAACAACATTATCAAAGCCAATTGTGTAGTCCTCCAGGACCAGAAAACAATGAAGTATGACTTGTATGTTCTAATTATTTAAAAAAAGGTAAATATTATATTCCTAGTATCAGGTCTATGATGGTATGCAATTACTGCATGTATGCTAGTGTGTCCTATATATTCACAGACGAAAATACAACACAAAATGGTATTTAGAAAGATTTCTGATTGCTAGTACAAATATTGTTATTCAATATCATTGCAGAATTCTGCAGCGTCCTATGCGATCATGGTGGAATTGTAAGCCCAAGAACGTGCACATGCGCATGTGCTGACCCTTGGACCGGAAGTACATGCCGTATGTTTATAATTCATATCGACATTTATGTATACCAGTTCAGGACATAATACTATACCAATACATCAACAGTATTAACCATCACTTTTGACGCACACATCCACAAGTATGTATAGGCAAACAATGAGGTCAGGTTAAACGCTATGATTTTTATATTGGCAGAATCATGCGGCGGATCATGTGAGAATGGCGGCATCCTTAATACCGCTTCCTGTTCCTGTTCCTGTCGGGCACCATGGACCGGAAATGCGTGTAGTAAGTCCTTCACGACAACGTTAACCATATATATTCATGCTGGATGCCCTACACAGCTACACTGTGTCTACTCCAGTAAAATTATGGGGTTATCAGACTAGCTATATTCACGTTAGAATATTCATAGGTATTCACATCCGCCCCATTACACATCTCATTACATAGGGTATGCAGTATGCATTAACACATCAAGGGTCTACATAACTAAGGTATTATTTCACTATATTTCAGGTATATGTTCTCGCACGTGTCGGAACGGAGGCGTGGTTAACCTTAACAGCTGTAGATGTTCCTGCCCGTCACCGTGGAGCGGCGATTCATGTGGTCAGTAAAGACGGAGAAATGAAAACTGTTCATCAAAGATATTGTACAAGACGGTGTATTATAAGTTCCAAATTCGAGAAAATATCCTGTTTAACTTGACGTTTATAGCAACTTGTTATATCGATATTCCTCCTGAAAGCATACCAATAACCTGCAATTTTGGATTTAAAGTTAGGTGGTATTTCTCAAAATAACACAGTTTCAAATGTACCTTAATAAAGATCACATTGTGATTTATGGGTAATTTATTAATTGTATCATGTTCTACACGAGCAAAGAAAGATTACTGTGAAATGTGAGCATATTAGCAACAATGTCGTGTTACAATACATGCGTTCCCTTAAATTTTTCTTTTAGTATATATATATATGGACCTATTTGTATTTTACGAATAATAGAAAATGGGATAGCTATATATGTGACATTTCACATTGGCTATATTTACACGGTTTCTTTGAACACGACACAAATGCATCACGCATGGATCCTGGACACCTCTCTATAAGATAATCTGTATTTGTCACATGATGGCAGCAATTTAACAGAGTAGTGAAATGAGAAAATATTTTGTCGATAAAACTTCCTGTTAATTAAGCTGAGAGTGTCGGTCATTTACAAGCAATGAAACTGCCAGCGAGGGTCATAAACAGAGAATACACCGCTATACATGCTGCACCGACTCTCTGCGTCGAGTAGATTATCACAGCAACTTCTCGTTACGTCACGGAACGGTCGACGATAATACACGAGACTTGGTGTCGCAAGTGGAATAAAACTAATTACTAATTACCTTGAGATTTACGCGTTGCCACCCGCATGTTGGCTTGGCACGAAGTAAACACAGACAGCATCGTTAAAAACACATTCAGACACGTGGCCAAATAATGCAAAAATACATTAGTCAGTGATCAATTTTCTGGAATACTTTTCTATATGAAAATAGGACTGTATTTGATGATTGACAAAGGAACAACAGTGTTGTTATAGACGAATACCTATCAGTATAGGGCAGAGGACGATGTGTACATGTGTTGTTAACAGATGATCCCAGATGTCTATAGTGTGCTCAAAATGTAGAATACAAAAGAATGACTCCTATTAATTATTTCATAATTATATATGAATAAAGTAAAATAAGTATTCATGTAATGTTAATCAGTGTCACTTTTCATCTTCACCCAAATACTATACTAGTCGCATAAATGTTACAACATTAAGATAGCATCCTTGGTCTGTCAGTACCAGTCGGTGCTCGCAGGTTTACTGCAACATTCAGCGATATGGATGTTGCGGTTTCCTCCTGCCATAAACGGACAAGCCATGCTATACGAGAGTGAAAGGATCTTGAAAGAGGCTCTAAAACCCAATTTACAATTTACATGGAAACGTTTCCTGGGTCGGTCAGAAACTGGTAACTACACGTCGAGCGAGTCTCTGACGTTACAAACTACCCACACACTGATGACATAACCGTATCCGTAATGGTAACCGTAATGGTAACCGTAATGGTAACCATAGTGTTGCTAACCTCTATATTAACCGAATACTGTTTAGCGTGGAGTATTGCTATTACCATACCTTTGAAAACAGAGAATTTTCTCAGCAATTAAGATGGAATCTTGTACAAATGTTGAAATTCTCTGACTGAATGTTAATAGGATAGCTACACTGAAACTGTAAATGAACCCCATTTCAGTTGCTACTATCAATAACCGTACAAGACACTCTCTATCACCTATTAGGAATATCACGTTGCCAGCTAAAGACTACTGTAAACTAGCCGACGCTTTTAAAGTATTGAAATTCACAACAACTATACTGAAAGCTCGCTGGGTTCTACCCGCCCTAAGTGAGTGTGACTCTTCCAACGGACACGGAACTACAACAATCTATACACACTTCAGACGCGTGTAATCTAAGCCTTGTTCTCTGATCATATCGGCTTTAAACATCGGCTGTAGATATCACTGGAACAATTATCAGCGCGAGCGTCCTCGCAAAGAACCAGTCATTCTTCACTGCATGGTAGATGGCGCTGCGTATTGCTGCATAGACAGAGCCAAGAGTAAAGTTCTACTCCTACTTCTACTCCTCCTACTTCTATACTCCTACTTCTACTCCTCCTACTTCTACTCCTATACTTCTCCTTCTACGTCATCTACTACTATACTACTACTACTACTACTACTACTACCACCACCACTACTACTACTACTACTACTATTAATACTAATACTACTACCACTACTACTAATAATAATAATAACAATAACACCAGTACATGCGTGCATGTTCATACAGCGTATATTTCCCCACGGTCAATGAATCAGTTTGCAAAGAAAAAAGGAAGAACAAAAATCAGTTTGCACTCGCATTCTCTTCTCAACTCCCTGGAGATTATACAACATGAGCTGTCGTGTTCGAGGCGATGAACAACATTCACACTCCATCTCATCCTATCGGGCACCCATGAGCTGCTGCATGTATAGAAGTACTAACTTGGCTTGCACTGACACAGTTATATTATATATTTCAATGTAATATTATCTATGCCACTTCTTTACTTCAGATTATAATTATTTTCTATTCGAGGTTCTGAGGTTACTTTATAATATATCTTACCATTATTTATGAGGATCATAAATCTACTAAGGTAATGAGTATATCCCAGCTATGTCGTGTGCGCATTCTAATATTACAGGAAATGTAGTATATTCTATTTCCATTTTACAATTCTGACATTCTTCTTTTAAATAGCAAGCGTGCGCAGAATGTATACAGGTATTCCTAGACATTGAATGATTGTCGGCTGTGCTTTGTTTACGGAGAAACCCGACAGAATCTGATTGTTTAATAGGTTTGCTTTGTCGTTTTCTATTTAAAACGTTCAGGGAAATTAACAATTTATGTTTTATCTTCCCTTATATGTTGACATTTGCGTAGTAAATTGTTGACGACAAGTCGCATAGTTCTTATAGTATTTGTTTGACCTTCGCTGCAGCAACAAGAAAAGCAGGCACCAAATGTGCATACAGTAATTATGGTTAGTTAATATACACTGTTATGGCAAAGAAAAAGTTTAAATAGCAATCCAGTAGCAAAGGACAATTACAGGACAGCTTTCAATTGCAACTCAAATTAATTTCGCACGAGTCTTACTTCGTTTTTAAACCAAAAATAATTACCTGCATTAAAAATTCCATTGAATTTTAGTTGAAAAACAAACCAGAGCTTCAATTCCGGTAGTGGCATAAGTCCGGTATTACCCCGCAAGTATTTGCGAACAAATAACCCCATCTGTAGTTATTATATAGTATTATGTATAGCGTGAATATGTGTTAAATACTTCATTAAATGCACATGAATCATAATCATAATTCCTTTTTCAATGCATAATAATTTGTATGACTTCGTCATCCATATTACCTCTCACATGCGAATAATCATAATCCGTTTCTTTCAATGCTCCACATTTGTATAACTTAATTATATTACTAGTAGTAGTAGTAGTAGTAGTAGTAGTAGTAGTAGTAGTAGTAGTAGTAGTAGTAGTAGTAGTAGTAGTAGTAGTAGTCGTTGCTTACAATGAGCCAGTCAACGTTTCCATTGAATACAGATAACATATTTGAACACGAACTAATACAACTATTAAAAGGTGTCATTTGATCAATATGTGTTTGTGTCGTAGAAACAATAACAATTCCACAGTAAACAATTGTTAAAATGTCCTTGAATCTTATCACGCATGTCTTCAACGACTATACTGTCACTACAACGAATAACAACGACTGTGAGTCGTTTCCTGAAGCCCTACTAGGCATTGCTTCTCAAAGCTCTCATATCCACTACAAGACCATAAGGACTCCCGTAGCCATCTCTAATACATGGGGATCATGCACTTACGAGTGCGCTATGGTCATAATATAGTGGATATGAGAGCTTCGTGAAGCGATACCCCCATATTCACTAGGAGACCATATCGCTCTCGAACATATAGTTCTCGTAGCTATTAGTGAACAATATAATTTAGATATGGGAGACCATATAGCTCTCGTAGCTATCAGTGAACAAGATAGATATGGGAGTTGCTATGGTCTCTTCGTGGATACGAAAGCTTCGTGAAACGGTACCAAGATATCTATGACGGAAGTAACCAGAAACAATTCAGCTGAAATATGAAAGGAAATGTAAGAAGTGGGCGTGTATTTATATATATAATGCATCGTGGTATCAAATCTTCAATGAATAATCAGCATGTATTGTTTTTCTTGCGGACAACAGTACCAGGGGTGACACCATGAAAACAATAAAGTACTCGCAACAACACAAGACGCTCACATTCTCTGATCAAGGATGTTTGGTAACCATATATTGGACCACACGCGAACGATAAAGGATATTTAAAAAAAATGTATTATGTGTTTTTTTAGAACTGCTGTCAAAGAAATAAATGTACATGGAATGATACTATTGATGGCGAGTTGAAAAGGTCGTGAAGGATTTCTTTTGCTGTTGACATATAACTCTGCTGTCAGTCTGAAAATAAATGTTTCTATCGTGTTTGAAACCAATTCTGCCCAACAAATGTAAAATATTTGGATAACAGAAGAAATATCTAACAAACCAATTAATGTCTATTGTATTGTATGTATGGTAATTTATAATTATAATACCATATAGCATTAGGTGTGATGATGAATTTATCCATGAATTTCTTCTGACGCGAAGCAAAAATAATTCATAATTTACCATATTGATCACACTCGGAATACCACTCGTAATCGGAACACCATTGAGTTACTTCTCCTTCGTACACTACCTAGAAACAGCCCGAAGATTTCCGATTGACGTGATCAAACGTCACTCGGAACACCATCTATAGTTGCTTCCCCTTGTAACGTAACCTGACGTTCGAAAGTAGTCCGAAGATTGCCAACAGACGTGAACAAAGTCATAATCGAAGACAACACCATCGAGTTGCTTCTCCCTGCTACGTAATCTGACGTTATATAATTATCTGACGTTCGGAAGTAGCCCGAAGATTGCCGAATGATCGACGAAGTGCGTAATCGTATGACTTGACCACGCTCGAAGTAAGACGAGCGACCACACGCAAACTAACGTATGATTATCACCCAACGGTTGCGCTTGCGAAGACAGTCAATTCCGATCGCTGTCAGAATGGTTACGTACACCAGCATTTGTAGCGGTTAACTAGGATACCCAGCGCACTGAAACCGCCGAACCCTGGTGGGTAATTCAATTAAGGTGGAGGTAATCTCATGCATTTGCAATTTAAGTACGTGCCGTGGATAACAGTCTTTCTCGCCGTGGCGTGCTGTTAGGTTTCTATTTAGCCAACCAGTAATTGACCAGAAAATACACTACCTTGGCGATGGCTCAATAAGCCTTGCTGGGATTTCAATCGTAAAAAGGTTGGTTTTAATGCAATGCTTGGTATTGCATATAAATAAAATGAAAGAACGCATAGGGCGAAATTTTTTCAGATTTTTTTCACTTGAGAAAGGGGTGCTTATTATACATGGTAGCTTACACGAGTAAATACGGAGAATGTTAATGGAACTGTTGTCAATGTTCCAATTCTTCTAAGATTATTTTAGAGAACCACTATCTTTCTTATTAAAGTAGTTTAATTACTCATTTTAGTTTTATTATGTCTGTGTGTGACTTGTGAGTTTAAATGAGCTCACTAATGTTGATGCGTGCATAGTAATCGCAGACAGGTTTACTGCAACATTCAGCGCTACAGATGTTGTGGATTTCCTCCTGCCACAAACTGATAATCCGTGATATAAGTGAGTCATAGAAACTTGAAAGCAGGTCTAAATTAACCTATTTGCCAAAGACGTTTCGTGGCATATTATTTCGATTGTTAATGATTCTTGATTGTTTTTGAAAAATTGGCAGAAAAATCATTACAAATCGAAAAAGATTCCACGAAACGTCTTTGATAAGGACTACTCTAAAACCCAATTTAAAAAAACCAAAACATAATGGTCTGTGTTACGAGGATGATGTCACAGGAACGTTAGCTGTTAAATAGATATACATGTACATGCATGTGAAGCAACTGCACTTGACTTGTGTGGCAATCTAGCTGTCAGTGCATACAGTAATAACGTAAGTCTCTTCAATCATCACCAATTCCGACTCTGCAACTGGAAGCTGGCGAGGTCGAGCGAGGACTTGGCTGAAGTATGCTATCAGACGGCTGAAGTATGCTATCAGACATGTTGTCGACGGTGCGCACACTATCGCTATACCGTGTGAAATCAAGCCCTGTTGGAAAGTCAAACACTAGCCACCGGAAGTGGTCTATGGAATTGCATTCCTAGTGCTATGTGTCCATACTCGTGACATGTCCCGAGAGCCATTACCAGATGCGGTTCCGGCTCTTGAGGATGCGCCGCGCATGCGCATGCGTTATCAGATCTCCGTTATCATATCCATGTTATCAGATCCATGGATGGTGAGAACAGTAGTCGATCCATATGTTCGATAGTTTGGGTTGATGTGTAATATCGAATTCATCAACTTGAAGGTTTTCCTTATGGCATCAGCATTATGCTCTGAGAAGGGGACCAAGAAACTCATGCTGGATATATGTTGGTATCATGCGGTAATGTTTTCAAAATTAATGATCACGCTATCTATCCCTTCTCGAAGCTCTCATATTTACTATGATACCATAGCGCTCCCGTAAGTGAACCATCCTATGTATTAGAGATCGCTACGAGAGTCCTTATGGTCTCGTAGTAGAAATTATGTGAGCTTCGAGAAACGATACCCAGATCCCGAAATTACTAAACTATTTGTGCCTAGGTCATATTTGCCATGGCGGTCGTAGGTTCGCTCTATGGCATGGCTACGGCGTGTCGAATTACTACGGCGAACCTAGAAATGAAAGAAAAAGGTTATAACTCCGCGCTATATCCCACGGCCACCCCTACGGCCAGTGAAATATAGGGATACGCTGTAGGGCACATTGTGAGGGCACAGTAGATCTTAGGTATCTCTCGATTTCGGGGGGCTACGGCCGCCGTATCCTAGCCGTAGAGCAAATGTTACTCTATAGGCATTAGAGTACGGTTTCATGCGCAACTCAAAGTGTTCGTAATCCCCAGGGCTACGGCCTTCGTGTGCGAAGCGACATAACTCTAACGTAATCCACCATAGTAGTCATTGTGTAGGACGATGGATCCTGTGGTGTATATGTATATAAAACGGTTTGGAATATTGGAACCGGAAACGGCCTGATATCGTACTAGGAATCCAACCCACACACTTTAGGAACACTCACTTCCAAAGCGGATTTACTTGTCACGTGATGCGTAAGGATTCTTCTCATGTCCATGTTCTGGGCCCATTGTTGAGAACACTTGTAACAACTGATTGTACGTAATATTTTAGAGATACGCTACAAGTGTAATTCTGTTTGCACAATAGGGGGCGTACTACGTTTTGTTTTCCCCTTATCATTTATCATGTTAAATATGTTACTTTGAGTGTCTGCTGATGGAAAACATGTATCAATCTGTAATAGGATCATATCCCCTTGTACAGAAGGGCTCCCTGATGCATATAAACATGTCAAAATGGCATGTACATCATGTCAAGAACGGGCAAAATGCACTCAAAGCCAAGCACTGTATATCAACAAGAACTCACATGGCTGGAATGAACCGAAGTGAACTAACCACCCTACATTGAATTGCAATTAAACTGCATGGAACCCACTTTATTTGGAATAAAACTGCATTCTTATTACATAAAATGCAAAGATGGGGCACAGACAAAGATGGGGCACAGACAATGGAACATGGGCAGAACTTACTTTGCTATAGTTGATAAACTGTACACTGTCCCTATACGCTTGTATCGCTACAGTAGTTTTATCTGACAAGTATGGAAGCGATACATGTGTTTAATTTAATTTTACTTCCACTTGTGGAGGATTCCAACATTTTACTTACAGTCAATTGTAGCTACACGAGTTCTCAACCATAGTTGCCCGTTGCACGACGCTCTTGTAGGATACAACTATTGTAACGTCAACGCTTTCTATTGTGGCGGGAGCCCCGTTACAACTATTGTAGCACTACAAGAGCATCGTGCAACGGGCACCTGAACCATAAACTATCAGACGCACTGCCACTGTCACAAAAGTACCGAATCAAATTATGTCATATTCGTATTGTACAGCAACAGCGAGATCTTCCTCATACTGACATCCCAGCCATACCATTAGCAAACAAGTCCTCGGACATCCGATAAGATTTCGCCGTTTGACTCGCGATCAATTATTGATGACTATCTTCCTCCACAACCAGCATGGAGGTATTAGATCGGAGGGAACTGGAGTCTGGAACCGGAAGTATAGACAGCTTCCCGTGACCTGAGTTATCAGCCAGCGTATCTTGCTGTCTGTATCGTCGGTTGCTCAGTTACTAGAACATTCCAATTAGACCGATTACGACAATCCTCCTGTTTGTGGCATACTTTTTCTTTTTCATTTTAAACTCCGATTACGACAACTCGTTTACGGCAGATTCTGAACTCCGATTACGACAACCCTCCTATTTGTGGCAGGCTGCTCTAAAATCCATTTTTTAACCTCCGAAAGCGACAACAATCCTGCTGTCGTGGCTATGTGGCAGACGTTTGCTGTTACGTTTGCTGGTGTGCTAAGAATCAATCACCTAAACACATTGTTCAACGAAGCGTTTATGTTGCAGACAAAGAAGGATAAGAATCACTACACGACGGTTTTATTGTGTTCTTGAAAGAGTTGTTGGTTATACATTTTTAAAAAACCCATCTTTATATATAGGGATATGTTGTTACAAATGTGCATTTGTTCAGCTTTTAACGAATGCGAATCAGTTATGTTACAAGCTTGAAATTGCTATTATGTTTACTGTCTTTGATTTATAGATGTTATTCTGACATTTCCACTAAAAATAAATGTTGACAATGTAAATTGAGGTTTAGGGTCGCTTTCAGGATTCAATAAATATAAGTTTGTAGTTAACCTATAGTAATATAAATTGGTAACAGAAAAGTGTTGTATACTCTACATAGAATGCTAAATGTTAATAGGGTGTGGACGTCTACAAGCGATAAAACAGCGATAAAACGGCGATAAATAAATTGGCTAAAATGGCGAAAAACTTGGTCAAAACGGCGAATTCAGTTGGCTAAAACGGCGACAGATCTACATCTGCACTAATACACTTACCAGTGTAATCACTCACATAGGCTAGTTATGTATGTCATGTCTCAAGTTCAACGAAAATGAATACATGTATAGTTATGTAGAGTCTATGTCACTTACACGAAAATGAATAAAAATAAATCAAAACTTTATAACAATAACAATACCTCGATTATTAATAGACATTTACTGGTTGATCACTGAAGTAAGAACGACTTGAAAATGTTGGACGTTCTCGCCAGTTTAACCTGCACTTTCAAATCGTTCGTACTTCAGTAAACAACCATACAATTTCGGTCATTTCTTATAATTTCTAACGAACTCATTTCGTATGGCGTACTAACACAATCAAACGGGCATTTTCAGTATTTTATGTTGGAATACATTCTAATAAAAATAATGGCAGATCCGTTTCAGCTGATACAGTCATCAACTATTTCATACAGATTAAAACCGTGCATGGCTATTTTTGTTTCAATATTTTTTTTCATCCTCGTGTTCTTTGCATCCGACAAGATCAATTTAGTTCTGATCATACTTATTTCAAAACTTTGACATTTGGAAGTTACGTTTAAATTGTATTACTACTGGTGTGTTTTAATAACGTCTAAACATATTTAATAATCTATTTCTCTCACTGCCTTTCCAAAGAATTGCAAATGCAATGTAACTTGCTATAAAGTTTAAACGTGATATTATTAAATATTTCTTTATCAAACACTGTCTTGCGATTTAATGGTTTATTCACATGGCATAGCATTTAGCATTTCGTAAATGAAAACGTATACATTTATTTCCAGTAAATACAAATATCATTAGTTTCTGGAACATGTACACAGTTGGAGATTAATGTTTTATTTGCATGTAATTCAATGAACTAGACAGACAAGTTACTTTTTACCTCTTCTAATTGTCATCCGTTAAACAACCGCCATGGTAATTGCTGTGCAAATGTCGCATGATCGTCTATTGATGAACATATACGGTAGCACTGTCCAATTTACCTCGTTGAAATATGTCATGTTTATGAGAAACATATGCCAGTGTGTGGGAATTGGTAAACATTCGCCAATATATGCTGTCTTCCTATATCAAGCACTGTTACATTTCAATCTCAACTTTGATGAGTACTCGTGCATCAGTGAAGGTATAATTTCATCACAATTAGTAAACTTCAATGTTGTCATTGAAACAAATCTATTGCGTTATTTTTCGGATAGTGATTCATCTCACAACGCATGCGAACTAGTCATACATCTTCCGTTGATAAAGTTTGAACGCAAAAAAAAAGTTTCCCTTTTTTTGTGTGCATGATCATGAGTGACATATTAACTATTAAATCGGACAGATGTCGAGCTTTTCATGTTCAAAAGAGACACAAACGAATAGGTTATACAACCTGCAACGCTTTGGCAATGCTATTCACGAGACGTGTGTATAATATAAGTGGTATGTTTTTTGGATGTTGTCAGTAACGCTATTTCTAAACTTACTTACGCAAGTTTGGCTAATATACTGGTACACGAAGGATTGTATGTTTGTCTGTTAAAACTATATAACTTATCTGAGCTAAACATACAAAACACATTTATATCAAGTCTAATGTAACCTTTGTTTTTCACAATGCCATTAGGGTTTTAGCGTTTGTGGATATTGGAAGAGGTTCTGTACTGTTAAGAATCAGTATAACATAAAATTGTCATGTTATAATTACTTGAGCGTGCACTAGCACTCGTGGCCGACAGACTGTATTGTGCATGTACCATCAACAGAGAGAGAGAGAGAGAGAGAGAGAGAGAGAGAGAGAGAGAGAGAGAGAGAGAGAGAGAGAGAGAGCGGGCGAGAGAGA
>JAUTBZ010142173.1:0-12670 GCA_032361785.1 Lepetodrilus galriftensis | reverse complement strand
GTATCACTGAGCCTAAATCAGTTGAGAAACCCTTTGAACCAATTTTCCCGAACCTAAGTGCTTCGTTTACTGGACTAAAGGGGTAAACCCGCTGGCCGAGACCTACTTGAGCATCTTATATCACACCCGGCTACATTTCCTCAAATACATAGTTAATGTTCTACATATTTCATTATTCATACGTACCATACCGTAATACAAATCGGGCCCCAAGATTACGAAACTTTTGAGTAGATACTACAAACCAATTCTCATAAAAAATTTTAGTTTGAGCATGACATTGTACTAGAAGATTTCATAATCTCTTTGCCTGAGTCTTTGCTCTTTAAAGTGACTCATACACATAGGGGATTTTACCTACGCCCATATTTTTATTATTGGTCATACATGTAATATACAGGGAAATATTTGCAAGAATCTGCACCTTCAAGGATGAAAATGTACGAAAACCCATCGAAATATGTTATTTTACTTGACACATGTAAACAATTGTTTGTTTTGAAATTGGCAACGTCTTCTCATCACGGGTTTCTCTGCATGGATTGCACAGGTTTCTCGCACATGGCGTAACTTGGATAAAGTCACATGTCAACATTGCATTGTCCTGTTAACCTAACAGGCTATGTAAATAAATGACTTAAAATGAGCTTATTTATCGATAGCAGGTAATTTGGAAGGAATCAATCACAATATGTGGTGCAGGATCATCAGCTCTATAAGTTGTATTTTGGTGTATGAGTCACTTTAATCATAAAAGATTTATTTGACTTCAGTGTCTAATCAGTTCATGCCTCACAGTTACTCCTGATATACCCACCACTTTTTCAACTTTAGCCGCCAGGTCACGGAAGGCTGTAGAAAGTTTGTTTAGTAAGTCTTTGTTCCATTCCTGAATCCCCGCAATTGCCTTGAATACAACCTTTCCTCCGTACAGGTACTTCACTGAAGTATAGTAAAAATACATACGTCAGACTAGATTGAAATAATAGAAGGAATGCATGTACTGTAAATCACAAAATTAAAGCGTGACTAATTTAATGCGACCTATAGATTTTAGACGTAAATGCGACACCAATACAATGCGAACGTTCATGTCTCCATACATATTTTTACCCAGTACTTACCTTTAATGCGCAGCAATTAAATGCGACAATATGGCAGTCGCATTTTTCGTATTAATATTCTACTCGCATTAATTTCATGATTTACAGTACGGTATTTGGAAACTTTCCTTTCCATTGTGCGAAGTGTACACCTTAGCAACTGGTAATGACAATATTAACATATTATTCTAATTTCTCTACTTGCCTTCTTTCGTACAGTTGTCTCCCCTGAAAGATTGCCGACAGCTCAGCGTACAACTACCAGGTGTATTACGACATATTTGTCTTAGGGTGTCATGGTAACCAGGACATGTCTTTGCTTTGCATTCATCAATATCTGCAAAATAGAGAAAAATATTGTACAAATACAGTCATAAATAACCTTATTACATGTATTTACATTTTTAAAACATAATAGTTGATGCGGCAAAGTTCCCAGGTTCAAATTCCATCCCATGGAGCTTGACATAAATGTTTGCGAAAGTTTACCTTTCTTACGCAATATTGATAGGATGCACTGTCTGTACCGTGGCAATTAAGTTATCATCCTTGGTCTGCCAACACCAGTCGGAGCTTGCAGGTTTACTGCAACATTCAGCACTATGGGTGTTGCAGGTTTCCTCCTGCCCTAAACTGACAGGCCGTGATATAAGTGAAAGAATCTGGAAAGATGCTCTAAACCCCACTAAATAAATAACCAAACCAAAAGCACCTACCCATGCATTTTCCATCTTTCATCTCATACCCCGTGAGACACGTACAAAGTCGGCCGCCCACGTAGGGGACATCGCACACAGCGTTGACACCACAGGAGTTGTTCGCACAAAGGTTCGGCGCTGAAAGTGTAAAATAAATATATAGATTACGGTGTGCTGCAAGTTGAGGTGTAGTTATAATGTGTATATATCAACAAATATAATTGGAGAAAAAACAAAACAAAACAAATATTTTTATAGTTTGGCATGAGTTTTTTGGTTTTTCATTCCATGAAGTATTTACTGAGATAATCTACGAAATAGGGGGGTCAATGCATTTCATGCCAAACTATAAATGGGGTCCACGTTGGACCCCGCGTTGTATCCGTATCCGCGGTGCATCGAAGGGCGTTATATCGAGGGAGCACTGTAATAATAATACACATTGTTGCTACATATTGCACCGAGAGAATACCCACTACCAAAGACTACCGGCCTGTGTTTCATGAAAGGGTCGTACGGCTAGTCCAGGTATAAATCAAAAGATGTCATTTCCTGCAATATCAAAGCATGGCATACAAGCTGATTTAGGCCAGAACTACAGCCCGACTGTTTCATGAAGCACAGGACTAATGTATTTCTTTGTTGTCAGCTTATACAGTGGGTCTGGCGTTGACGTACACAGCCCTGGCACTGATGGAGACCGGCCAACCAGCACTGCTGTACCTCGTGCCTTGTACTTTACTTACAACCACTGTGATTGCCTGCAAGCGTGGAGAGTTTTCCTTCATGTGGTCGGGCAAAGAGGTGACAATTTTACCAAGGATCAATAATCAATATTCAAAAATGTATTAAATGTGACAATTGTTTTCTGAACTATGCTCACCATTGTTCTTTGTGAAAGATTCCCGCAGTGATGTTAAACTCTGTAATCAATCACTCGTTCCTAATGTTCTAAACTTCTTTCAGTGTATTCTGATAAATGGTAGCTTTGCAGTCTTGTGTTAATTTATGTCATATTTCAAATTTTGATCAATATTATAATGACATTAGGGATTTACCACTCGCTCTACTTAAACTAGATTAACTCTCTCCCTGCTGGATTAGGCACAGACAGGCACAGCTCATTCAGGTATCTCTAATTGCCTCCAGCGTGGAGAGAGTTCAACACAGATATCCAGAATAGAGAGTGTTACTGTATTTACTCATGTATTATGCGCTACCATGTATAATTTTTATATTTAAATTTGGTACTCGTATATAATACGCACCCCCAGCGTGAGAGGTCAGTTTTGGGGTATAAAAGTGCGCATTATACACAGGAACTAACGGTAATAGCATTATGTAATTATACCAAATTCTGTTTCAGTGTTCAAAGAAGAATGACGATGTCCGTCCAGGAGGCCAGTGCGTTCCTTCATCAGTAGATCCTAACTCTGACAGCTCCAGTGCGTCCAGTGATGGGGAGAGGAGAGGACTCATCACTGCATAAGAAACAATGCCTGGCCCCGAGATTATGAAACTTTTCTGAGTACGACTCCATACCCAACTCGGAATTTTTTTCATAAACGTCATATGACGGCATAACCCTAGACTCACAGCATACTCAGGTTATGACGTCGCATGACGTTTTATGAACAAAATTCTGAGTTGAGTATGGAGTCGTACTCGGAAAAGTTTTGTAATCTCGGGGCACAGCTTTTTATACAGTACCTTTAATGTGGGAATGCTAATTGGGAAGTACTTTGTATTTGTTGAGTCGTCGACTATGGGTGAAACATTCCCGCTGCCACGTAAAGTATATTAATTCAAGCAACGTAATTGTGGAATCAAGCTTCATAAAATCTAATAAATTTAAAATATACTTTTTTTTTCTAGATTTAATATATTTGTTTATAAGTGGTTGTTCAGTAACTTATATTTACTCGTCAATGGTAATTTTTCCAAATGGTTCAATCAAATTGAAAAATTGAGGTTTTCTTACTTTAGTCTCTTGCGTAATTTTCCATACCTGACTGATCTGACAAGATATGTATTTTGTTTATTTATATTTAACTTGTAAATATATAGATGTATATTATTTCATTTACAATTTCCTAGGTGTAACTTATTAATTGATTTTTCGTAGACATACAATCAGTTTTTTGACATATTTCATTGTCAAATGCTGTGTGTTTCATATTTTACCTCAAAGTATGTACATTTGATTTGTCTACAAAGGTATAGTGGTCAACAAACTACATTTTCTGCATGGCATGTCCCACTGGTTTTCAATATTTTCATTTTTGTTTTTTAATCTCCATATATAATGATCTCAAGATAAAAAATAAAATAATAATAATTTGAAAACAAGTGGAACATACAGAAAATATAGCTTGTTGCCCAATATACCTGTGTAGACAAATGAAATCTACATACTTTCAGGTAAAATAACTTGAAATATATCAACATACAAAGCCTTTAATATATATTGCTATTATTATGAGTGACTATTTTGTATTTTTGAGAATACAGTGCTCCCTCGATATAACGCCCTTCAATTCGGATACAACACTGGGTCCAACATGGACCCAATTTTAAAAAATATATATATATAATTTTTTTTTTTTCTCTCCAGTTATATTTGTTGATATAACGTGGGTATGATAACTCGGGTGGCATGTCATGGACCCCAACTTCAGCATTATATCGAGGGAACACTGTGTATATTGATATTTGTATGACTTCACATCCATGTAATACAAAGCCAGTACGGTACTTGTACATATGTATTTAATTGATCCCACAAATTTACAGAACATGCTATGTGTATCTTCTCTTTTGTACATTATTTGATGTGGAACTCAAGTTATTTGGACTTTGTTAATATTTAGTTTATATATTGTTTAAGATACATTGTATATTATTTTGTACAGCATAAATGCAATAAAAATGATGGATTTATGTTATTTTTTATGTTGTTGCCATTATTGACTTAAATGGCATTGACATTAGAATTATCCTTCATAACATCGATGTGTGTGTGTGTGTGTGTGCATGTGTAGGTGTGTGTGTGTGTGTGTGTGTGTGTGTGTGCGTAGGTAGGTATGTGTGTGGTGTGTGGGTGGTTGTGTCTGTGGGTGTGTCTGTGTGTGTGTGTGTGTGGGGTGGGTGGTTGTGTCTGGGTGTGGATGTATGTGGGTGTGGGCAATGCCAATGGGGTAAGCTTTGCTCTGTTTTTCACAGTTTTTCATAAATACACAGCAAAAGTTGTTATTTACTGATGTACCGGTAGTTTACTTAGTCCCTAAATAAAGGGGATGTTCCACTATTTATCTGGTCTTTGATGCATCAACTGATCTATGAAGGAATGTGCGAGTGAACATTAGAGTTATGTGTGTGGGTAGGTGTGTGGGGCATGGGTGGTTATATCTGCATTATATATATATATAATGAAGCAAAACTATTACGACCATATTCAGGTTGTCTAACAGAGGGTTGCCATGGAGATTTGTCAACCACACTGTGGTGTAAAGAGAGAATCTCACCCGAGTGTGTTTTTATATCGTTGTTATCCTACTTGATAAAAGTAACGTAAATATGAGGCTTTGCTGAGTATTTATGTTACTTTTATCAACGAGTAGGATAACAACAATATTAAAACACACAAGGGTGTGATTCTATGGGAATCAATGAATAAGCTGATGGGCATTTGCATTGTGACGTCATAACATACTATGATGAAGATGACACAACAATGGTAGACAGTTGACCTTTCCGGTCACATGATCGAATATTGACCAATCACAAACATTTAAAGTGATATCTCCCGGAGATATAAAAAATATATCTCCCGGAGATATAATTTTTATAGCATATATCTACTCTGATTGTAGTCATGTGACCAACAACAATGCCATCAAAGGCCGTGATGTCATCAAAACGTCACTACTTCAGACTTCTTCATGGCTGCCTAAAAGAGTTGTTTTGCAACTTAAAATGGATATTACTGTATTTTCTACAGTTGTATGATAAATAGAATCTAACATTCGTGTTAATTTAATACTGAATTTATTAAACTCGTCAGTAAAACTGATATTGTACTCGGCAAAGCCTCGCACAATATCAGTTTTACCAACTCGTTTAATAAATTCATTATTGAATGACCACTCGTGTTAGATCCTCTATGTATTTAGCTCATTAAGCATATTTTCTATTTTCTTTGTACACTTCTTTTGTTCAGTGTTCAAATTCCATTTTATGCAACTCAAACTTTACTTTCAATATGGAAATATATCTACAAATATAAAGTATTTTTCAGATATTTTATTTGACTGATCATTCAAAAATATATGATAATGACTTGATGTGAAGTTTTAAACAAGCTCATATATTAGAAATGTTTTTAGCAAGTTAGTGATTTGATTATTCTGTCATTGTGATAATCATTATTTTAAGATGACAATTATGACAGTATAGCCTGGTTTTTCTTATTGTTCTGGGCACATTGCAGAGAAGGATTACTAGTATAGTATAAAAGTGTTTGAGACATTGACCATTCCCAGTGTATTAGTTCAATGTACACACCCTCAGCCAGTTGTCCAGTGTGTGTTTTTCTTATCTACATCACTTACCGGTATGTATATTGTGTATGTTAACTATATTTCTATATGCTATCTGTGACTGGAGTTGACATAACTGTAGACAATCAATGTTTGAGGCAATTATTTTCTTTATAGGCTACCTGGAAATTAATTAAGCACTACCTAAATTAATCTGTCGACGGGCAGCCGTGTATGTCTATGTTTATTGTATTTGATACATTTCTATTTTCAACGTGACAAACAAATAATGACATAATGAATAATATTTCCATCGCTAATTGTTAATATGTATATATATAGGTAAAATATTCTGGCTGCAATTTAAAACAATAAATCACTCACAAGTTATGGCCAATTGTCTAGTGTTTCTGTGCAACTCCATGGTTATCATGAGAAGATATACTATTAGCTAATGCTATGCATGGTACCATAAATCTCTGATCTTCATTATTTCTTTTCCCACCTGAAAAACAAAGTTATCAAAAGAGGCATTTGTTAAGTGGACAATTTTAACAGGATTATGATCAGCACTGTTTCAAACTGTATAGAACTAATTTCCAAATGTATATTATGGTTTTTGTGTAATTCTGTATGTTTTAGTGCGCTAAACATATTTAAAATTGTTAGGTCTTGTGGTTGATCTTCATTTACGTTTTAGTTTGTTATATCACATGTATATTTCATGCTTTAGTAACAAGTTCTAGTTCCAAATTTTATGGAAACAATGCAGATCAGTTATATATGTTGATTCCTATGGTTGATAGATATGATGTCATTTGAATGTGGACAATCCATACCTTGCTTCCAGCTCCTAATAGTCCTACAGTATATGATTTGTAATCTCTATCCCATTATCATGATTATTAATACATTGTATTACTAGCATTTGTACCAATATGTGTTCCAAGGCATTCCAAGGTATTTCTGTATCAATATTAGCCCGGTCTGCATAGAGATGTATTCTCAATTACAAACTATAGATGTGCTATACAGTGGCCTATATTGCATTTGGAAACAGGATGAGGTAAAACAGTGGCTATTGATAGCCTTTGTTATTGAGGACTGCCGTAGTCAGATTATATCAGTAGCTACATATTACAATAGGACACTGACCAATATTCAATAGCTGCCGATTTCTGATTAATGCTAAAAGTTTGAAATCCAATATAGATATAATATGTATTATTTTGATATTGTCTATGCCATATTGCCTAATGTTAGTCCATTGCTCAGAGTTCATCTTATGCAGAATTTTATTTGTATGTTGTCTTAGACTGTTTATGTAAATATGATATTGTATTCAGTAATGGGAGGAGTTACTATCCTTTTAATATTTGTGGAAACTAAAATAAATATTCTTTAAAGCTGGATTGTTTCCTTGTTGTACTTTACATAAGTTTATCTTGTGATGAACTTGCATCTTATTGTGGAATGATGACTGAATGGAACACTTGGATAAGAGGTCAGTCGTATACATACACATGTAAACACAGCACACACAAAATAATTCCTACATGCTATAGAAACTATGACGTCTGGTGCCCTGTGAAGATATTTTATGAACACTCAAATTGTTTGTGAATTGTGGTATCTCAGAACATGGTAAACTGTGGTGATTATCTCCCTTATGGATGTTTACACATTATTTTAAAGAACTCAACCCCCGTACTGGTGACTCAACAGCGATCTACCGGGTCTACACATATGCTAATAGATATGTCTACATAACTGAACAGTAGTTTGGGATAGGTAAGCTGCAGATGTTTAATTTCCTATTGTCGTAGTCATAATCAGCTGATAATGAGAATGTAACCAGTAACTGTACCATCGAGTTACCGGTTTTCGGGGTATCATAGGTTCGAAGCCTGCTGCGCGAGATCTGTTGAAGATTGTATCGACATTCTAATGTTAAACGTAAAGAACACTCACTTCCTCGTTCTTTTATCACAAAATAATGCTATTGTCACGCTTAAATTTAACAATATACCGCCACAAGTGAAGTCACTTCGGTAGCCATGATGTTGACTGTCAGTGACGTATACCCATTTCCGTGGTAAATATACAAAACTAAACCATGTCTGTTTAGTGTTTACGGAGATGAACAGCGGATGAAGTTGGAACCAAGTTCGAAGATATTTAGAAACAATTATTTTTTATAGTTTAGTAGAGTATATATGATGAGAAAAATAAAGGACTTTGTGGGTATATATACCATTCAATACCATACCCGCCAACTTGCAAAACTTGAAACAAACCAGGTACCGTATATATGGTACCATATATATTTGCTCCACCTCCATATATATTATCAGCTGGTAGTGGTATGTCATGGCAATTCATTATTTATAGGATTCCGTTTAGATCTTGACAGCCATAATACTTTCGTATTTAGTTCCATCTGTCATCTGAGAATAAATATATATTTTTTAATTGAAATAATATGAAACAATAATATGAACATTCGCATACTTTCTTTCAGATATGTCAGATTCACCTTACGCCCCTACTACTGCTCCTCTGACAAAGGACGATGTGGTTGCTTTATACATTGAAAAGCGACCGGAACAAGAACACCAACAGGTTGAAGTTGCAACGTTTGTAATCGATGACTGCTACAAAAACACGGCTTCTTCCCACAACAAGGAGGCAACAATAACCCTGCCATTTCTCGTGAAAAAAACAAGGTCGCGTGATTTGGTTCCACGACCTTGGACGAGCATCAAACAGCTGATTGCTATATCTTACTGCAGCTTCTTGTGTTGTATTATCACTGGGTCGTACGCCAACCACTATGCGTGGGAATCGCAGCGATACAGAGAAATGGGTCTGCTCAGCGAGTCCAAAAAGATGGCTGCCTCGGCTGCCATATGTATTTACATCAGTTTCGCACTCGGAATGGTTCTGGCTATCTCAGTTCCTCTGATTGTTGTATGTGGCGCCATGCAACAGTGCTAGAAATGGACTATAATAATAATGCTTGTGGGACTTCACTGACTTGTGTATAACACAAGATACTCGCCCATATGTTACACTGAGGGCCATTATTTCACTTTATAATATTTATCTGTGGAAAGCATTTTCGTTGTGATGTGTTGGTCTTTGGAACAATGGTACCTGCTTTTCCCAAGGTCCCGCAGAATCAAATCAATTTTGGCATAATTATTGTGGACATACTACAAATAATTGCCCATTGTGTACCATATACAGTAGTAATAGCAATCTAATTAAAATCGGATCTTGTTTTCTTCCTGAAACATTTTGACATTATATTTTGAAACATACAAACATTGAAAACCTCACAGTATGTGTCCAAGCTTACCCTGAAGACTTTTATTGGCTACGGTGATGTATGGTCAACATGGTCAAAGGGCAACTGGATGCGAGAATAAGTGGAACTAGCTGAAATCTTTCTAGCGAATGTCCAAATGTCTGAGCATCAGTTTTGTATCTGATTTTAATTAAATAGAGCACACCATAACTTGTAGCTCAAGTCCTGCTCAGTACTGTAGTGTCCTGCAGTATTAACCCTCTCCATGCTGAAGGCAATTGGAGATACCCTAAAAGAGCAACTTGTCTGTGTCTAATCCTGCAGGGAGAGGGTTAACTGGCTAGCTGGTGTGACTTCATCAACAGCCTGTGGACCGACACTTTGAGCAGTACTTGTTTTATGCATTGTAAAATATATTTTCCATAGACTATTTGATACTGGTAATTCAATATAAACTCTCAGGTCTCATTCAGTATCCAAGTGTTTAATTAAAACTTGTTCATGCAGTTTTGTTTATTCATATGAATATTTATTATTTATTACAACTGTTATATATAATATATATTTAATCAATTGTGTATTCTGATTTTTGTCAGCGTTTATGTTACTTTTTGTTTGTTATGGCTTTTGCCATGCAATTGCAACTGTTTATGTAACTACACTATACTTAGATTAGCGATACATGTCTGTGTACCTTGTACACTTTTGTTCTACATGTGCAGCTATAGATATATGTTATATGCAGACAAGTTAATATTTTAATATGTATTACCGGTATGTATGCAAAACAGTATTTTAATTAACATGGAAATCCAATGATTGTGTATGACATACCAGTATATACTGTATTTTACTTGTATCTGAAATGTTTGCTTTCACCAGTTTTGTTTGCCAATTGCCATATTTACTTTTTGTTGTTGTACTGAACATAACAATGAGTTGAACATTGAGATACCACGACAATCACCTCTCCTGAGTATGACATGTTGTTAGCTACCATTACCATTGTGATGTATGCTTCATGGAAATACTCGTCGCAAATGGGTGAAAGATTCCCGCAGTAACGTTAAACTCCATATTAACTCACTCATGGAGATACATGGTCCCCAGACTTGTATTAAATGTAAGTTATCGTATCAACAATTATCTGGTGGGATGAGACGGATATTGCGAATACAATACCGGTATGTATTGGCTGATATGTCATGCTGAAGTAATAGGGCCTTGGTAATCAGGTGCAGGATGGTATACAGCGGATATGATAACAGGGTGAGTGGAGTCTCATGTTATGTCCTACCATTGACATATTATGTATTAATGAGCCAATAATAATGATTGCTCATAATGATCAGTGTATTGTCATTTTACCCACATCGTGTTATGTGTATGAAAAATATTGTCACATATTGCCAACATTGTGTTCTATTGATGTATCACCATTTTACCAATATTGTCGTGATATTTTACCCACATTGTGTTCTGGTGTCCTCCCACCTAGCCCAAAACCTAAGCATAGTCCTGAACTGGCAAGTACTGAACTGGAGTACCGCTGTGCTATCTAAGCTATATTCACTTAATATCAAAACAGACCATATAGGTCAAGTCATTAATACTAATTTGCTGTCAAAACATTAGGCTGAGCTATCCCAATGTAATTTGGGCTACTTGGGATACAGATATTTTCATTTTTGGGCTAGGTGGGAGTGATCCTGTGTTCTAGTAACATCACTGCCGCGTATACTACGGTATATCTTATCCACATTAATGGTGTTCTGTGTAGTATCATTGATCGGACAGTATTGGCATCTTACCCGTACTAACTGTGTTCTTCATAAAATGATTGACCAGTAAATTTGTCATTTTAAGCACATTGTGTTTTGTATTTATATAGGAGTAATTACCCAATGCTGCATGCTGTCCTCTTCATGCTTTTGTGTTTAGAACATGTATTCTGTATATCTCTAACAGCAGTTGCCAATTATGAATCATTATTGTCATACTTTGCCCACACTGTGTTCTCTATAACATCTATGTGGGCACTGTATTCTGGTATCGGCCCTTAATTTTAATGAACATTTAAAATTGTATTATTAAAATAAGAAGAAAATGCTCAACCGTTTCAAAGTGGTGTCAAGCTGATTGTTGTAAAGGGGGACCTTTCTTGGTAATGCAATTACAACAGCAAAAAAACATTATGTATCCGTGTGTGTACGTGTGATTATGTATATTTATGCGTTATAAACTTGTATTTGTCTATATTTAGCAGTAAAAAAAACACCAACAATATACCGGTATTGAAAATCAAGAGGATAAAAAGGACACGCCAAAACTTAAGTTAGCATGCCCAATTAAGTGCCTTTGGCCCGCGGGTAACTTTCCACTAGTCTATATCCAGGAGAGCACTCTGTTCTGGAAACTAAAGTGCCCTCCTAACCATGATCTAAGGACTCTAATGTTAATGAAAATGTTAAATTGTTATACAAAAATGTCTCCAACTTGTTCAAGGTAGCGTGAAGTGCATTATTATAAAGATCGTCCTTGGTAACACCCTTTACATTAACTAAATGAACTTCAATAGTGTATGCGATAGCTTACTTTCTATCTCGCCTCTTTGAGCAACATTGTACACTAAGTTTGTTGTCACGTAAGTAACTTACAGTTCAGTAATTGCACGATTATTAACAATTATCTACATGAGATACAATATAATCCCGAATTTTGCAAACAAATTAACTTTACTCTTCAAGGTCACTCTGATAAAAAATATAAACAGCGGGCAATCTTTACCCCTTCCATGTGCCGCTTACTGGATACACTCTGAATCTATCTTTTGAAAAGTATACATGTATATTGAAAAGGTCAGGGTATCGTTTCTCGAAGCTCTCGTAGCCCCTTAGGAACCATAGCACTCTCTTTGCCGATAGCTAATACATTGCTAAGAGAGTGCTATGGTCCCTTATATTAGCCAGGGGTGGATCCAGACTTTCAGGTTAGGGGGCGCTCAAAGTGCATTTTAGAGGG
>JAUTBZ010142162.1:0-12671 GCA_032361785.1 Lepetodrilus galriftensis | reverse complement strand
CGTTTCTCGAAGCTCTCTTAGCCGCTAAGGGACCATAGCACTCTCTTAGCAATGTATTAGCTATCGGCAAAGAGAGCTTCGAGAAACGATACCCTGAATTGCAACACGAACTACCCCGAATTGTAATAATTATAATTTGCCCGAACTGCGTTCAGGTTTACATAGCAAATTATTATAGAATTACGTGCCAAATAGCTACATTTTCAAATAGTTGTGTGTTAACCTAATTTTGGGTACAAGCATTACACTTTTGGTAGAATATTATTATAAGTAAGGGGTTCTATATGCTCTTGTTGCAGAATGTCCAGATGGAACGCATGGCCCAACCTGTGAGGCCTGCAAGGAGTGTAAAGACCATTCCGTCTGTGAGAAGACCACGGGGCAATGCTTGGCAGGATGTAAACCTGGATTTAGAGGAAGTATTTGTGATACGAGTAAGTCTTACACATATATAGTTAGCTTACTGTTATTATTAATATGATACTTAATATGATTAGTATTGCTACCGGTATTATTATTATATATTATATGAACCCAATAACACTCCACTGAACGAATTTGTGATGGACTCATAGGAAGAAAACCTGTGTACCCATCATTTGGTTGTGATCAATCATTCCTATTGTTGTGGGTCGATTTTAAGCAGGTGCAAAGTCTAGTCGCCATACTGTTACCAGATTTTGAGGAACACAAATATCACATACACAGTTACTTCTGTTCTTTAAAGTCGGATTTAGGTAAGCTGCCTGTTGCCATGTCCATGTTGAAAGTCCAAGGTACATATATGCTTTGAATTAAATGGTAATTTTGTTAAATCTCCAAACTGTTACTATATATTAAGTTAGCAACATGGCTAATTTCGGTGGTTTTTTTTACTGTTCTTTTGTCAAACAGCCAAACAAAACAAAAAGAACAAACAACACAATACAACAATAAAACTAAACTTAAGTTTGGAATAATGTCGAACCCAATAATAAAAGTTACAACTTATGTACGATACACAGACTGTTCCAGTGTTACTATCAGACTTCTTGATCCTATGTCTAGGATTCGTGTTCCGTGTAGCTAAAAGTTTTTAATTTTTGTCCAGCTTGTCCCAACACGTACGGCAAGTATAACAAGTATATCATATTAACGAATAGTACAGTATCATGATGATGAACTACTGAGAGTAAAATGCTATTTAATGAAACGTAATACTATTTCATTTCTTAATCCACGGACATAGGATTCGTATTCAGTGTATTGCCTGAGTGAATCTACATTCTGTTCATGAGAAGTGTAGTAACAAGTTTCTACTTTCTGTTCAGCGTGTCCCAATAACACGTACGGATCACCCTGCACGTCATGTGGGCACTGTGTAGGAGAAATGGCCTGTGACGTGGTGACTGGAGACTGTCCTGGTGCATGTCAGCCTGGATGGATAGGAGATAAATGTGACTCAGGTATAAACATCTATTACAGTTATGACTAGTATATGCTATACGAATAGCCCGTAGGATTATAACAACGATTCATTATTGGCGTGAAAGTAGATCATTTGCAACTAAATAATATTACTATTGTTTTAAACGTAATATTGTTTTAAACGCCCGACAACGTATCATTTCTCTAGGATTCATGAGTGTAGTAACACGTTTCTACTTTCTGTTCAGCGTGTCCCAATAACATGTACAGCTCTCCATGTACGCCATGTGGCCGCTGTCTAGGTGTGGCCTGTGACGTGGTGACTGGAGACTGTCCCGGTGGATGCCAGTCTGGATGGATAGGAAGAAAATGTGACTTAGGTAGATACGAACCCTAACTATTATTAATATACTAGATATGTATCACCCAATACTGGCTCCCACGGAGATATCGCTTGTAGAAGACCAAGCACCATCTACTAGGAGATTGCCATCCAATTGTTGCCATCCAATTGACAGCCGTTCGCTTCCAGGCTTTGCATGGGCTTGTCAATTTCACCCATCAAATGTCAACATAGCAGGTGCATGTAACTAATCAAGTGAAGTGCACTATTTATACCTTACTTTTGAGCATAATATTGCTTTAGTTACATTATTGGGTGATGAATATAATCTTCACCTCATGTATTTTGATATCAGTGTCAAAACCCTCGGCAAAACCTCGTATATTGCTTAATTTTATCAACGTGTAGGATAACATTGATATCAAAAGCGACGGCAACATACTATGTCTATGATTCGTTCTGAGTGTAGTAACACGTTTCTACTTTCTGTTCAGCTTGTCCCAATAACACGTACGGCTCTCCGTGTACGTCATGTGGCCACTGTGTAGGAAATGTGGCCTGTGACGTGGTGACTGGAGACTGTCCAAGAGGATGTCAACCTGGGTGGAAAGGAAACAAATGTGACTCAGGTACGAATTATGAATATAGTATCCTATGATACAACATACATAACTATAGTACATTAGAGTATGATGAATCATTGCTAGTGATATTACAATACTGGCAAACAAATACTGTTGGAGGCTTTTGGTGTACATTTTAAAGTACTTCCTACACGAATAATCGAGATAATGGCGATGCAGTTTTGCTGCGAATGATTACTATTACATTTATCAAGCGATCGACAAGGCATTATATGATTCATGTTGAGTGTAAATTCTACTTTCTGTTCAGCTTGTACAAATAACACGTACGGCTCTCCGTGTACGTCGTGTGGCCGCTGTGTAGGAGGTGTGGCCTGTGACGTGGTGACTGGAGACTGTCCTGGTGGATGTCGGCCTGGTTGGATAGGAAACACATGCGACTCAGGTATGAACAATGACTATAATTAATAACATATATCCTACACGGATAGCAAATGACATAATACTCATAAAGACGCATCTGAAACTACAGTAATGCGATTCTACTTTCTGTTCAGCTTGTCCCAACAACACGTACGGCTCTCCGTGTACGTCATGTGGCCATTGTGTAGGAGGTGTGGCCTGTGACGTGGTGACTGGAGACTGTCCTGGTGGATGTGAGGCTGGGTGGATAGGAATAACATGTAACACAGGTATGTCCAATAAGAAAACAAGTGTTAGACTCATTCTCTGTAACTTAGGACACTGAGCTCTTGTTGTCGATTGTCCCTTGGTAATAGACAAGTCTTCCACTTCAGACGCACGATTCGGTAAATGCTATTTTCTTTTGCACGGATATCCAGGGTGATATATAATCATTAATTATTTGCCACGTAACAACATTTAACTCTCATGACGCGAAACACGACTAGTTGGATGTCCCGTAAATGATTATCCCACTGCAACCAGTAAAGATAATGATCGATTTCTGGCCCTCATTAATAGTTCTGGTTGAATTCTATATATTTTTAAACGATACAATCTCTTAATATCCGATCATAGTTATGCCCATAATGAAAATAATGCGGTGGCTAAAAAACATTTTGCACCCTCAAATGCTAAATTTATATTAAAATTATTGATTATTTTATTTGTTATTACTTTATTTTATACTATTATTTTAAGGCATCCTAGAGTGTATTCATACTATATAATGTTCGGGCTGAGTTTACTAACACGTTTCTACTTCCTGTTTAGCTTGTCCGAACAACACATACGGTTCTCCGTGTACGTCATGTGGCCACTGTATAGGAGATGTGGCCTGTGATGAGGAGACTGGCGAATGTTTCGGTGGATGTCAGCCTGGATGGATAGGAGATGGGTGTGACACAGGTAAGGACAATAACTATAATTAATATAGTCTAATAGAAAACATATATTCTAAACGAAGAGCAACACTAGATTATAACGATGATGAAGCCCTGGGAGTGTTAACTTATTAATTGCAAATGAATTATATTACAGTAGTATATGTCTAGAATTACTGCTGAGTGTAGTAACTCGATTTCTGTACAGCTTGTCCCAACAATACATTCGGCTCTCCGTGTACGTCGTGTGGCCGCTGTGTAGGGGGTGTGGCCTGTGACGTGGTGACTGGAGACTGTCCTGGTGGATGTCAGCCTGGGTGGATAGGAAGAACATGTCGCATAGGTATGCACAATAAGTATGATATACAAAAGAAAAGGCTATAATAGAAATTGCTGTACAATGTAAAGTACATCCTACAGGAATAGTCCATGTAATGGCGATGAATTATTGGCAGTAAAATACTAATCATTGCAAATTTATACTATTACATTTCTTAAGTGACCGATTTCATTCTTTCCTGCAACGTCACGTCTATGGAATACTTTACCAATCGATAATACACTCTCTTCATTTATACTCAAAATAAAAAATAAAATTAATCTAACACCTATTTACTTTTCACATGGAATACGGATATATAATATCATCCACACAAAAATACGATATTCCCTCAGTCAATTAAAGTATGACCTATTTAAATACGGCTTAACGAATGATATCTCTTGTAACTGTGGATACGTCTGTGAAGATAACTATCACTATATGCTGTCATGTATACTATATAACAGTCAAATACATGTATTATTGAAAACTATTTACCAAATTGTAAATTGAACTGTTACAATACTAATAGAGTTAACAAATGTTCCAAATGAAAACATATTTAGTGCTGTACATTAATAAATCCAAGCGTTTTACGTACATATTTAAAAACAATAATTCCGTATAATCAATAAATACAGCTTCATGTGCAAATGTAAATACCACTTCAGTTCATTCATATTTCTCTTCAACTTGTGTACATACTATTCTCTCTTTTGGGTGTTATACTATGCTATAGAAATGTATATGATGTAAATAATTCAGGAGCGGGTTTTTACCTAAATTGGAATAACTTGTAGCGCAATCAATTTCTATTGGAATCAAATATGTTTAAACTAAGCGACCGATAGCGTAGTATATGTCTAGGATTCGTGCTGAGAGTAGTAACGCGATTCTAATTTCTGTTTAGCTTGTCCAAATAACACGTACGGCTCTCCGTGTACGTCCTGTGGCCACTGTATAGGAGATGTGGCCTGCGATGTCGTGACCGGAGACTGTCCTGGTGGATGCCAGCCTGGATGGATAGGAAACAAATGCGACTCGGGTAAGAACGATAACTATAATTAATACTGTAGAAAATGTATATCCTACACGATTAGCAAATACAGTTATAAGGATGATCTGAGCGTAGTAACGCGATTCTGCTTCTTTTCAGCTTGTCCCAATAACACGTACGGCTCTCCGTGTACGTTATGTGGTCGCTGTGTAGGAGATGTGGCCTGTGACTTGGTGACTGGAGTCTGTCTTGGTGGATGTCAGCCTGGGTGGATAGGAATAAAATGTAACACAGGTATGAACAATAACAAAACAAGTTTTATAGTAAATCCTACACGAATATTCCATATGTGGCGATGAAGTATTAGAAATACAATGCCATGCATTGGAAATTAATATTATTACATTGTTTAGAGTTATGTCCCCCTTGCATGATATATAATGAAGCAAACATATATATATTCAGGTTGTCTATCTTAGGTTTGTAGCGGGGATTTGTCAACCACAAAGCATTTTAGAAGTACAAACATGATTTTATGTATATCAAATGAATGTACTTTGCAAATAGCTAAGAACTAGTCCCAAACATAAATATCTGTGATATTATGCGACCGACAGCGATATATGTACGGGCTGAGTTTAGTAAGGCAATTCTACTTTATATTCAGCTTGTCCCAATAACACGTACGGATCACCCTGTACGTCATGTGGCCACTGTGTAGGAGGTGTGGCCTGTGACGTGCTGACTGGAGACTGTCCTGGTGAATGTCAGCCTGGGTGGATAGGAGATAGGTGTGACTCAGGTATGAACAATATGTAGTATATATAATATAATAATATAATATTAATGTTTAAAAATGTAAGCCGGGTATATAACATCTTGCTGTATGGCTGAACATGAATACTACTACTTTTCTTAATCGACCGATGGGATTCCTGCTGAGTGTAGTCGATTCTACGTTCTGTGCAGCTTGTCCAAGCAACACGTCCGGCTCCCAGTGTACGCCATGCGGCCATTGTGTAGGAGGTGTGGCATGTGACGTTGTGACTGGAGACTGTCCTGGTGGATGTCAGCCTGGGTGGATAGGAATCGAATGCGACTCAGGTATGAACAATAACTATAATTAATATTCTTTGAAATATATGTGATTCTGGGTAGATGGGAAACACATGTGACACAGGTAAGGTTCACAAAGGTCTGTGACACGTTCTATATGTTGCTAAGTGTGATAGCTGTGACTCAGATATGTGACACAATTCAATTGCAATATAAATGCAAGTGCCAGCAGAAGCACATATAGTACACCGACGTATTGTATGCTTTGCAGGGGAAACTGGTGTGACACAAAGTAAAATGAGCAGTGCGTAATTATCTTGTTTAAATGAACAGAATAAGAAATACTTACAAAATGTGTAAACTACGCCACCAAACACGGCATTCAACACTATAAGTAAAATATTAGTCAAAATGTACATGAATCATTCTTTGATAGATATGGTTATGGGAGATATCAAATTAATTCGAAAATATAAAATTATGACGATTTATTTCTATTGAAATGCTATTTATTCCAAAATACATATCAATACTACTTCGTTCCCTAAGTCACTGACAACGTATTATGGCAATGATTGGTATGGATTGTTCTCACTATTTCCAACGTTCTATACAGCTTGTCCTAGCAGCACTTACGGCCCCCAATGTACGTCGTGTGGCCGCTGTTTAGGACGTGTGACCTGTGACCTGGATACTGGTCACTGCCCTGGTGGATGTGAGTCTGGGTGGATAGGAGATAGGTGTGACACAGGTATGTAGCAGATTAACTGGTTTTTCGTCATGCTGTCTCCAATCAACACGGCCACACAGTAAAAGTCAAATACTAGAGGTTTCAACCCATAAAATAGTCAATATGGCCACATGCAGTATACTATTCTATGTGATTTATATACAATCACTTACAATTTTATTCTTGAACTTATAATATACATTATTGAAATACAACATGTTTTATTACATACATGTGCATGCTTTTGTGCCGTGTATGAATAATTGTATTTACTGTGCATGATTGCATTTGTGCCGTGTATGAATAATTGTATTTACGTATTAATTAATGTGTGTATGTGTGTGTGTGTGTGTGTGCGCGCGCGTGTGTGTGAGAGAGAGTGTGCGTGTGTGCGTGTGTGTATGTGTGTGTGTGTGTGTGTGTGTGTGCGTGTGTGTGTGTGAGAGTGTATGTATGTATGAGCGTGTGTGTAAATGTGCGTGTGAGCGTGTGTTTTCACGAATGTCTGGAGTACAACAATTAAACATTCCTTGATGGCAAGTCTGGAAAGGTAAATACGCACAGAAAGGTAAGTCACGCCCTATGTCATCACAAGCCGACTCTGCGGATGATGAACCACAGCAGGAACAGGCCGTCTATATAGGTAATATAATAACCACTTTATTAATAAAGCTTCATGTGCTTCCGACTAACACGTGTGTGGTATATAGCAAGTATATTACTGTACTTATGTTATGGCTTTGTCTGACAGCACATGCAGTGTACTTTCTTCCAGCTATTGGTTATCTCCCTTGGGGCTGTTTTCGTCCTGTTGATCATTGGTGTCATAGTTGTGCTTTGTATCAGGTGAGATTTAATAATACACATATCTGATGCACTGTGCTATCACGGACGGGCTGTGGTTCTACTCACAGTCACGTAATACCCAAATACGTGTATAGGTGGTGATAGTTTGCGCTCAGCAGTAAAATGCATTTAATAAAGATTAACAAGTACTGGCAGGCTCGAATCCAGTTAATAATTGTGGCAGGATATTCTAGTTAATTAGTACCACCAACATGTGTAAATCAAGTCTGTACAAGTCGTGATATGAGTGAAATAATATATATCTATCTATCTATTAAAGACAACACTATTGTTTATACAACCAAGAATCAATCATATTCTTTTCTAACACAGTAGCATATCAATACGATGTCCATATATTATTATTGAGAAATTGCAAGAAAACACTGGTGGGAAATGTTGTTTTCTGTTCCAGACGTAAGAAGAGGCTAAGAGCACAGCCAATGCCTGCCAACGCTACTACAGAGACTGTCAATCAAGCAACATTCTGTGTACGTCATGGACCTCCCACGCCTACAGAAGCTACCGTGCCGACCAAATCCAGGGGTGGGTTCAAAGACAAAGTCGCTTGCTAGCGGCTTACCAAACTAACCACTGTCCCCATGAGTCGTATGAACCGTACCTGGGACAGGGAACCAGTTTAGCTATTTGAACGCACCCTAGGTGAATGACTTGCTAATGCAAGACCATCGAGCCCACCAACCACTCATGCCCTTTTCAACTTTCAACGTTCTTTATTCCATCTAACCACTCACAGTGGTAAGTATCCAGCTCGTTTTCGTTTATATACACGCTATACAACGTAGAGAACAGTCCATAGTTTGTGGTCTGAGGAGAACAGTTTAAAGGCTATTTCCATTTATAAGGGTGTTTTATATCTGTGACCTAGCCGATAGTAACTTCGTATTCAAACTGTTTACGTTCTAAGGTATCACGATAACATACGAAATAAGAACAAACACCAATACTGTAATAATATGGATTATTATATTTAAAAGCTTATATACATATATTTAATCAAGATAACATTTCTTCATTTACATTATACTAGCATAATATTAACACATACATAGACACACATATAACAATATATAGCGTAATCAATAGTGAGACATGTACATTATAATAACGAATAATTTAAGGAACACAATTAATTTTGCTTGATAGTGTAGTGTATAATACATTCATGCAAGAAAGCAATTTATCAATGTACATAAAGACCGTATTTGTGTGATATCACTTCTTAAATAACGTAAAACCTCCATGCATGTGTTACCTTGCTAACTTAAAGTCAGTTATAGTATCTATACAGTACATGTTCAGTCTTTGAATACTCTCTTTGTGATATGTAATACGTGTACACAACCAATAATACAACCGTCGTCACGTGGTTCCATGCTCCGCGACATCTTTATGCGTTTACTTCATTGTGTCGGCTCTTCGTTGCTATTCCACGCATATCTTCCAGCACAGTGGGCGTGGCGTACTGATGTTCCGGTATTGGCTGGAGATACCCACAGTTGTCTGCCCTTGTCAAGCTGGTGTAGGTGTTGCCGATGCCCTCCATCTGGAACTGATCTATGGTGCAGTACGCCGGGGGGCACTGTCTACTGATGCTGTAGGCCGGGTTGCGTTCAGGGAAGTGGCTGTCCCGCGGAGACTCTGCCGTCGACCTCTTGGTGCGTCTGAAATGTGCAGAGGATTACAGTGCTGTGAGATGTGCGGGTGTTGGCGTAGTGCCATCTTCATCGTCGACAGTGTCGGTTAGTAGCCGTCGTTTAACGGCCAATGGAATAGTAACACCTACAACAAATAGGAGCCTCACCTCATTATCACCACTACGACGACGCTGACTGCGACGATGACCAAGAGGACGAACACGCCCCCGGAAGTGGCCCCAAGGATGATAGCTGAAATAGTGCACACACTTATATTACAGTGATTCGCTTTTAATCACATTTCAATTGTGTTCGCTCTGCCTGGCATCAATATGTTGAAGTAGATGGGAACAGTTCATCAATAATGACACCTGACCTCTGACACTGGGATACTGTCTTATACCGCCAATGAAACATTAGTGAATTTAATGACAATTGGGGGAGAATTACGTTAATTATTACTAAGAGAGAACCTTACCCAAAGACGATCCACCATCTGTGTTACCATTGTCACCTGTGTACAACAATATATAAGGTTAGATACAGTCTCTCTCTCTCTCTCTCTCTCATCTCTCTCTCTCTCTCTCATCTCTCTCTCATCTCTCTCGCCTCTCTCTCTCTATATATATATCTATCGTTCTCTCTCCATATCCCTCAATATCACACTGTCTCTCTATCTTTCTCTTCCTTTCTCTTTGTCCTCTATTTCTTTCTCTTACTCTCTATTTCTATCTTTCACCGTCTTTCCCCTCTGTTGCCCCATTTGTCTCTCCCTCTCTGTCATATGTAGCATGTGCATATTATAAACATATAAACGTATACACAATGCGTATCCTACTGTATGAGTATATGTATCATTGCATTCTTGTTTAACCCTCTCCCTGCTGGATTAGGCAAAATCACTGCTCATTAGGGCATGAACGGTTGCCTTCAGCAGGGAGAGGGTTAAACGAACACTTTGTTTTGAAGTTACGATATATTTGTACAGTCATCCCAGCCTAATAGTTCATGACGTCATAGATTCCTCGCAACATGTTGGTTCTCATTATCAGGATTCACGTGTACGAACCGATATCGATATCGCAGTGAGATCCTTTCCATCCATGCCGACATCCATCACGACACGCCCCCGTCTCTCTGTCGCAGGCCACGCCCCCCTCACACTGACCACACGGTGTACATGCTGTTCCAGAACTGTACTCGTTGAGGCTGCATGCTGGAACAGGTACAGAAGTGATGGATGATAAATCTGTATTATATGCATTATTCTAGTACATTATGTATACAGATGGATGATAAAGCTGTATTATATGCATTATTCTAGTACATTATGTATACATTATATATAAGTGGGTATTGGCGAATTAGTTGAAGACTCGGAGACTCGGAGAAAAGCCAAACCCCCTTAGAATGTCCTTCAATACTTGTAACTTCTTACACGTTAGACTTGCTTTTATCATACAATTTAATACGGAATACAACCTTGTCACCGGCGTAATGCCTTGTTATAATGATCGATGTTTGTTGAAGATCTAGTTTCCAGCAGGAGAAATTGAATCACGCCAGACGTTAAGCGTAGCTGTATTCTCACTGGTTGACTGGTACTGTTAATAACTGGAAGATTGACAGCTCGTTTGTTAATGCAGTACTGCACACGATTAATTCATTCCATTATGGAAGTAAATACGGACACCCTCGTTCTCTACCTGTGTCACACCTATCTCCTATTGAGCCAGGCTCACATCCACCAGGGCAACTTCCGGTCACTACGTCACAGGCCACACCTCCTGCGCAATGGCCGCATGACGTACACGGAGAGCCGTACGTGTTGCTGGGACAAGCTGCAGTAGAACACAAAATTAAGAAAGCGGATACTCATTGTGAAATAATAAGTAAACAGTCTATACATCATTGAGGAACTATACAATTGTTCGTATCTGTTTTCAAAGGGTTAATATGTCATGCAATTTAGAAATCCCAACGCATGGCAACTTAAACAAATTCAAGCAGGGCTGGTGTGGTAATTCAAAACATTATAACGGGCTATTTATGACAGATATCTGGCGGGATTGAAGCTGGTATAGCTTTAATATTAGTTACACATTGGTATTATGAAATATAATATTCTTCATCCTATATTAAGTTCACGTTTTATCAGACTTCTGCATCAAAATACAGTTGCTCAATTTGCTGTACATACAGTGATAAATTCACCAAAGCAATGATAAATGTATTTTGCGTACTGAAAATGAGTAAGCGACCATATTACTTGCAGTAAATATATGCTTTTGGCATTTGTTTGACAGTTTGGTGAGAAGGAACTATTTATATATTTTTAAAACTATACTAGTAAGAATGAACGATAAAAATCCACTGATTTATAAACAATTCAGTCACGGCGTCAAAGACTTACGTTGGTCACATCTTGGTCCATCGTACCCAGGTTTACATCCAGATAGACAACTTCCGGTCACGTGATGACATGGGGCATCAGTACACATCCCACAGGTTGAGTTGCATTTTTCGCCATAGTTACCAGGAGAGCATTCTAAAAAGAAAACAATTCTAGAATGTATATCTTCATCCTCTTTTTCTTTCTTCTCTTACGTACACATATACGCACACATACACACACACACACACACACATGCGCGCGCGCACACACACACACACACACACACACATACACACACACACACACACACACACACACACACACATACACACACACATGGATCAATATGTTGTCACATTATATCCAGTGCATGTGTGCTTGATGACCCATTAGCAGTAATCTACATAAGACGCCAAGCCTGATTCCAGAACACCTATACGACCCAGGGGCCATATGTTCACGAAACTATCGTATGCGTAACACATCGTTAAGCTGTTTCGGGAGGAATAGAAGGTTTGATGAACCAGAAAGAGTAACGTTCCACCAGAAAGACATAACGATGTCGCTACGTATTCGACAGCTTCGAGAACACGACCCCTGGTCCTGCAACAGTAACATGGAGTTTTACCCGTTGCACAAAGCTTTCCAAGGTAGCCTGACGTGCATCCTGCTAAACAGTAACCAGTGACTCTTTCGCATACGGAGCGTTCTTTACATGCACCACAGGCTTCACAGGTCGAACCATGCGTCCCCTCTGGGCACCCTGCAACAAGAGCATCAGTTCATCAGTTGGGGAACTTCAAGCTCTGGAATGTCCGTAGAGAGGATATGGCATGTCATCTCCGCTAGGGAAGGGTACAATTCCGAGTTTCGCTTACTACATTACGTATGAATCGGAGTTAGGTCATGTAACTCAATGCCAAAAGAAAGTATACATCGGTAATTTTTGAATAAGTATTAAATTTGATGCTTTAAAGTATTGTAACC
>JAUTBZ010142151.1:0-12672 GCA_032361785.1 Lepetodrilus galriftensis | reverse complement strand
ACAATTTTGTATGAATAATAATATAAATGCATGCAATTTTGTGTGAATACATATACAAAATCTTAATTTTCTTTCATAAAACTCATGCCTTTCTATCTGGCAATTAAAGGGAATAATTTAGTAATTTTAGGCTTTTTAAAACTTGGCTTAGTAAACTGAAATGCAATTGTAAAAATCAGGTATTATACACATTACCTGATTATACAGATTAACTGTAACATAATTTGATATTATTTCGTTCTTACTGTTAATTTTATAAAATTTTAATAATTTTGCACGCTTTTTACAAATATGTTTGCACGTTTGCGAGTACACTGATAGTCGTGGTTATAAATAATTATAATGGAAGGCATCACTTTTTTATTTTATTTAAAAAAATTAAAATAGCAGGTTAAATGAATGGATACGTTTTAGAAAAGTACTTTTAACGTATATAATAATACATAGCCATACGCATTTGTTATTGAGATAAATAGTAATAGTAATACATCAGCCACTATCAATGTAATGTTGGTATAGGTTAGTTGAGATTATGTTTGTGTTTAGTGTTATGCTGTTACTGTTGTGGCTGATCATTCCCGCTACCAGTTAGTAGCGCTCTATGTACCGTTATTGGTGGTATCGTACCCAGACCATATACCCATGTCCAAGGTAGCTAATGGTCAGTAGGGAATGTCAGAGAAAACTCTGGTATCAGAAGTAATGGGAATTAAATATTACATTATAACGTACCCGTATATTCGGTTTGATTTTATTGACGCTTTTCTTTAAAAATACCCGCAGTGTATTTCCTATTCATTCACACTCTGCTTTCTGTCGTTGTAGTGATCATACTGGTATTGCACTGAAAAACTGTTGACAGAACTATATTGGTCGATGGCTGAAATGAGCTAATCGCTTTCTTTTAACATGGAAGCAACTTTTGACAGCTGAATGGATTCCATGACTAAGTTACACAACGGAGGTGGCAGAACGTTCAACATTGTAGGTTGTCGGCCACCCCGTAGAGGATGACAATCATACTTCGTATTGACGCAATCCTTGACCTCAGTTGCAAATCGCCTCTCAGAGCAAAGTAGCACCGGGGAATCGAATACAGAACAGATCTTTCCTGCACGTGAGTGCGTGCCACACATCTGTTAGCAATAGGTATGCACTGCGAGCACAATGGAAACAAAAGCTCGACATCAGAACGATTATTTATGTCAATAATTGCTCAATATATTTATTTTCACCACTTATGATTTCTTACTCCAAGCTTGCGCGATGAATACTGAATATTGACGTCGGGTGATTTGAGAGACAGTTCGGTGAGATTCGTATTGGCAGGCAGACGTTTAGCAATAGCGGAATACTGGGTAAATAAAAGCCTGACACTTGGACAATGAGAGGTACATGACGAAACTATTGAATAGTTCGTACAATATGGCATAATTGACACTTTTCACATATTTTTTAATCGATAAAACAAACTGACTGACACTTTGGACATGGGAAAATACATTTTGATGTTTACTTAGTACTCTTATTAAAGTACGTGGCAGTAATATACCATAAGTGTACACTAATGTGCATTAACCCATGACGGACTAACGGAAATCCTAGTGCATTTAACCCCTTATGTGCAGAATATTGCTACGCTCTGAACATGAGATATAATATATAATATCATAAACATTTCTGTTTTCATTTTCTGAGATATTTTAGATACTCAGTATGGCAGTTAACATTTTTGAGATAATAAGTATCTGAACACATTTATTATTATTATTATTATTATTATTATTATATTACTATTATTATTATTATTAACAATACTATTATTGTTTCTACCACCACTACTACCACCACTACGACTACCGTTACTACTACTACTACTACTACTACTACTACTACTACTACTACTACTACTACTACACTACTACTACTACTACTACTAACGTACTGTAGGAAACGATATTTAGACTTCGGTCCACTTCACTCACTCGTGGGGTGATTTTGTTTCTCTCTTTGATTATATATATTAGCATACTATTTTGGAATCGTGATCATAGAAGTAAGTACAATACTATAGTATATAATAACTAATACTAAGTCGTGGAAAATCATCTTGAAAACTACCTTAAACCCCAATTTCAAAAATAAATAATAATAAAATGAAAGAAAAATAATACGACTTTATTAATTATTATAAGAAAATGTGAGTCAATTGACTGTCCTACACATGCATGCGCTCTCAAAGGAATTTAGTTCAATCCTACGAGTGTTCCGGTCCCAATAAAAGACAGTGCCATCATAAATAGCCTACAGCAGGACACGAATTGGGTGAACATCTCATCCAAATTGGAGCAGAAAACGTTTCCGCTGTGAACCCGACGGATCTAGGTCTGTCTGTGTCACACAAAGAACTTCCTTCGTTTGATCCTCCGCGACAAATATGACGATCTTGACAGCACGGGGTACTAAGTAATGCCAAATTGGAATCTAGGGTTTCTTCAGTGGCTGAGTTCAAATAGAACGCATCATGAAATTTGATCGAGTGGAACCTTCTCACCAGGACGACTAATTTCCCATGTAATAGACGGAGCCTGGTCGATACGAGAATACTTCTTTAACACGGCCAGGAACACATCCGGTCATGACCGAGGAAATTGTTGTGTTGCTAATTTTGATTGGCAGAGCCGATATAACTTCACACACGGTAGAAAAGGATACAATTCCGACGTACAAGCGCACTGGCGCTTGATGAAATAAGATAGGCTATATTAAGAGCATGTCAAGACATCAATGCTATATGTAAAGGCATCACTGTTATATATATATGCGCTGTCACCGTGGGTGAGTGATAGTATCATTTTCTCCGTGTCAGAATATAATACACTGACATCAAAATCAATGAATACATGGGTAGCGGTGTCAGAAAGGTGAGGTTCGGCGACAGTCACTTTCTTATTTCTAGGGCTGTGTTAAGCCTGGGTTAACACTATAGCCGTTTTATGTTACAATCTTATCCAATAACGCGGACACTGAACTTTCCGATAAGAGTACATATCTCCCAATAACTTATATCAAATTAACGATGACATATTTGTATAGATGACATAGTAGATCTATGTATTATTCTGTCCACAATCAAATATGTTAGTAATACGACTGGCTAGCTACACATACAGAATAATACGTTTCTCCGAAAAGCGATCGGTCAGTAGTTCTTTTTAAAATAAAAAAAATAAAAACAAGCTTTTATTTTCAACCAACATATTTTACAAAGTTGTTCGACATATTATATATAATTAGAGTGTTATTTGCAATGGTTATATAGCCTACGATCGGTCAGTAGTTGGTGTGCTAGCCTACTCATGGACTTACAGACATAGTAAAGGTTCGTCGACAACATAACTATATCCCGGTGAGAGATCTGAGATAGTTCCTAACACTTCCACAAGGTGAGACTTCCTGCTTCAGAAATAATACTTTGATGCATTGGGTTGCCTTTGTCACTGACAGTTAGCACCGTATTGACCCAACGTAATAGATGGCTAGACGTAATATTAAATAATATAACAGATGCATTATGTTCGTAATTTGACGTATTGAGGAATGATGGTAGGAATTTATTCAATCTTTTCATCCCACATTTTGTAAAATTAACCCATTCACCCCAATTAGCTAAAAATAAAATTTTCAATTAAAATCTCTAAAAATATCTATTTCATCAATTTTTATAAACGTTTCACTGCATTAAAAGAAAGAAATAATATTTGTATTCAACTATTAGGCACACATTTGTATGTTCCTTAGATTATAAATCCAACTCAAATACCGGTAGAGGTGTTACGATGATACCTTGTCATATTACAAATAGTAGATGTAAGCATATTGATATAACAAATTACTATGACAAACATAGATAACTAAAAAGCGATCTACATAGCAATTTCACTCAAATACGTTTGACAGACAAGATAGCATTGCTGATATGTAGAACTGAATCGTTTGTTTCAGCGGCGGTTGGCCATACTGACTGCGATCGGCCTGGGAGCTTAACTTCCTGTCTAGATGACTGATATACACGGCGTTTTAATGTACATCCGGTGGCGCTTGCAGACTAGTGCTCTACTTATATTCTCCTTCAGAGATCCGAGCCACCGATATTCCTTGATGTTTGTAAATATGGTTAATCAGTGTCAGAAAAACGTCCAGGGCAATTGTATAGCAAAGGACGAGATTGTTGAATATGTTTCACATTACCTCGTTTTTACTTACTTGTACAACGATTTAAATGGATTGATTTGTTGGAAAACCGATGAACATTTCAACGAATAGGTTGAGGTAGGAAAGTATGCTCAACTGATTTCAGCGACCAATGTTGGTAAATTCAATAAAATAAAACGAGTTTTAATATCATGGTTCGATATGATGGGATCAATGTTCCTAATTACATCATTAAACGCACAAGAGCGAGACCAAATACGTACAAAATAAGCAATAACTAAAGTACTCATCTTATTAGCTTTAAAACTCGATACTCAAATGTCAAACATTCTAACACTAACTGAAGGGTTACGAGACAAATAACACGTCTAGCTTTTACATCCTTGTCAGCTAAATGGGCTGTGAAAACCCTTCCTCCGTATAGACTATTACATAATACAGTGCTAATATTCCATGATATATGAGTTTTCTGCAACGAAAATATATTTTTGGACAATATGTGATATCATTATGAGATTGAACTATGCGTCTTCCTACAATATATGTAGTTTACCATCAGTGTTCCTCTTCTTCTCAAGTGCGTTTCCTTGTTAGAGTACTTGGCACCATGCAAACTGAGGCCTGTTCAGGAGGGCGCGAACCTGCGAGTACACGCGTGAAATCGCCTTGGAAACCTTCATCCTTCATATGTGACGTCACGCGATAACTCGCGTAAGCTCGCCCTCCTGAACAGGGCTCTGATCACCGTAACCTCAGCCTTACAAGACTTCAATCAGCTCCTAACTAACGGGGGGACACGAAACAAAGTACGACCAATTTGCATAATCGAAACTGACTAAAGGAATATCGTGGTTAGGTTGATTGATATGTTGCCAATAACACTAATAGCGGGGCTTGCGGTGTGTAATCGATGTATACAGTGGAAAGTCAGCTGTCAATTAATTCCAGACGCTGAGGTTCCGCGGAACCAATTGGTCGCCACGCCAATGTTGACATCCGGGAACCGTCGTTAACGTGTTCAGAGACCGGAAGTATTAAGTACCGAGTCATCCAATTGTCCAAATCGTGTTTTAAAGAGCTCAGTGTGACAGTGAGTTCTAGTGATTGTGAATATTGAGTTTTGAACCTCCAGCGAGTACTGAAATATATTGCAAATAAATTGTATCTACGTACACATATTTCAGTGTTCAGTTCGCACCCCTCATTCGAGACCGGAAGTCAACTACTACACATGTAACCTACTGAACTGTGATCTGTTAAAAGTTGACATAATAACATAAGTCAGCAACTGATCATGCTATAAACACGATATTTATGTAATCAGATAGATGACATGTCATAGAATACAATTAAGAACACATTTGAAGTAGATACTTCTGAATGTTAAAAAAGGACATGGCAGATTTGTCGTTAAATTGATATTTTCTAGATGAGCCGCCACAATGGTCAAGGTGCGTGTCTAATGACGTCAACAACAACATTGCCTAAAGGTACCAAAATTGCACCCGTCAGATTCCTATACCACACCAACCTAACTACCATTTACAGCAAATAGCATTGGCATTTTTAGGCCACTTTACAGTTATGTTCACATTCTATATGAATAATAGTCTTGAACACTTCGTAAACAAATTAATCAGGAAATCCCCAAAGGGAACGAGAATAACGAGAGAGTGGGGCCGAGATATATTGCCATGCCATAGACCGGTGTGTTCGCGGACGTGATTCCATCACGCCAACGCAGCCATGCCTATGCAGTGCATTCCATGCGATTACACTTATTATAACAGAATTGTTTAAAATCATTATATAACGTTATATTTCAGCACCAGAGACAAGATGTGATTTTACAACGCATTATTATCTCGAAAGGGGCTGTAACTCTTCTCACCCTAGACGTCTTACAATTTGCTTTTTCTCTCTACAGTGTACACAAGGTATATGCTTTGTACATGCCATTACGCCTTCCCTTAAAAGTTGAGTTACCCTAGTATATCATGTACTATAATATTATATCTGTATACTATTTTCATTAAACCTCGACATTATTGTTTACCACAGCAAACGTGTCTAATCTCCGACTGCCAAGTGAGCAATCGGAATCATCAGAACGATCTCAATATGAAATGAGTAATGCAAACTTCCGGTACTGCATTTCGTTTGAAGAATTCCTCTTTTTCATTTAACCTTTGTTATAAAGTGGAGGACTCTCGGACATAAAATCCAAATTAAAGAAAAGCAAATTGTATTTAATGACCATCCTTTGTCCCGTGAGAAAATGGCCAACTGAGATTTGGGGCAGTGTTTATGTCCGAGAATTGTTAGGCGTACATTGAAAAGGTTTCCAACATTCCAGACTCGGTCAACAGATGAATGTCCAAGTGTACAATTTATCATTGTGAAACCTACTCGGAGAGACATCTTGTTCGAATCACGTTGATTACACTTCAATAATTGGCTGAAGAAAAGTACTGCAAGTCCCTAGTGATTGGTTGCGGGAATTCGACCCTCAATCTCACACTTAACTTATTGCTGGTCACTGCAAGCGGTGCCAACTGATTTGTTTGATTTAGGGACAATATTTAGCGGTCCGCTCATGGGTCATTATTGATCACACATGTTACGGGCCAGAGTATATTTAGACAACTCAGGAAGAGGTGTTTTTACCGTTTGTCCACTGACTTGTAATTAAATTGTAACAAAAAGTGCAAATTAAGTTCCTTCACCCATGGCATGGTATCATAATTTGATCACGAAAGCGCATGCGCAAGATGCAGTCATTTGCACCGAGACTGACGTGGTTTTACTTTGTATAAAAAAAATGTACAGTACTGCTGATTAATGTTTCAATATAATTTGGTATTTACGAGATTATTGCCTCTACTGTTAAACTCTTTTAGGAAAACTATCGGCATTTAAATATTTTCCAAATGGGTTATCGCTTGGTTTGTGAGTTTGTTATTACTTTAGCGATCCTACACTATATTTGGTAGTATTTTATAATAAAAAACGTGCATATGAAAACATTTCGATTCTGTTTATAGACGAACTTGTACGTGTAAGCAAATATAAACATGAATCGGAATGCAGAAAAAGAATAAAACACATATTTGTAAATTTCAGATAGATCTGGTTGAGTTACAAACTTTGGTACAAAAATCAACATGCAATTGAAGAAGTAGTCAGAAATGTAAGGTTCTTAGTAAAATGTTGATCGTGTGAACAGAACCTTTATCTCAGTTTGATAACTTAAAACTTAGTTACTTTAAGGATTAGAATATTGAGAAAGTATACGGTTATTGAAGAAACGTATACTACTTTATAGTACTTCTTAATATAACTCTAGACATATACAGTATATAACTGTGGTGAGGTATATTCTTCGGGCCCGGATCCGGACTTGCAAACCGCAAGTTCGGGTCCGGGTCAAACTTCCAGCAACTTAATTGGCTCAAGTGACACAAATGATGAGAAACAAATATTTTCGTAACCCTAACCCTAACCCTAACCAAACCAGCCAGTCAGATATCCGGATCCGGTTAAAATTACCGCTAGTCCGGCTCCAGTTCCGGGGAATAGACCCCCACCTCTAAATGTTTACTACAGAAATCAGCGCCATCTGCCGTGACCCATCTTGGACGTTGCGTATTTCTGTACCGCTTCCGGTGTCACAGGAAATCGTCTCCCCGGAAAGTTCTTTACATCAAAAACGTCCAGTCTGTATATAACGTTGACCACGTAAGAACGGATATTGCGTATTGAAAATAGAACAGCGCAATACACCAGTATCCGTATTTCTGCAGGCACATAGCCCTCAATGACACGCCGCGCAGCTTCTTTAACAACAAGCCATTCTTTAAATGTCCAGACGGTTCTTCTTTGAGTACATAAACGGCGGTGTCATACCAGCTGTTAGAAGACGTCTCCCGACTTACGGCGATTAGTTCCACAGTCGACAAGTGCGAACGTTTATTGGGACGGACAGAGACAAGTGGGGATCTATTCTTACCACGATAATTCTTGGCTGGATAGGAAATGGCTGAAGATCAAGTCCAGAAGGCGCGATTTAAAATTGTTTCCATGTGACAGTGGGCATTAATTTGGTTCTTCGTAACCGTGGAACCATATTTCCGAGTAATTTTTGAATTGCGACTTGAACAATAATTTGGGTTAGGGAGATTTGACCATCGCGCGGTATATCACTTCCTGTCGCGACCCGAAGTATTTTGCCTCAAGCCGAATCTCAGATATGGCGGCGTGTACTCCATTTCCGGAACAAAATGGATGTCTGAGCAGGAGGCAACACTTAATATAATAAGTGTTTCTCAGCCAGATTGTGATTTCTTGACAAAGCTTGACATGGATGTGAATGTATGATGGTATCTTGCCTGTTGTTGTGACCGTCGATTCCATTAACGTTTGATTGATTTATGTGCATGTGTATTTGGCAGAATTCCTGCAACTCTGTACCACAAAATATCAACTCCATTTGGAAAATATAAAGACTAATACTACATATTAATTATCATTCTAAATAGCAATATATCCACATATCTATATTCAACTAGCGGAAACTTACATAAACGTTAAACTACCTAGATGTGATAATCTAATAGTCTACAGCTATTTGCGACATTTAACGCATTCCGTATTTACAGATATTCATTCACCTAATGTTATGACAACTGCAAAAATATATATCCACTAGACCGATCTACCAATGGTTTACAAATAGGATAAATAGGAAGTATGGGCATCATTTTACATTGCTATAAGAATACCTTTTAGACAGCAAATCAATGTAGGCCAATTGTAAAGCAAAGTAAGATTCCATTCAATGTTCAATTCTTTTTAGTTAATATACAATAGTACAGTTTACATTGACAAACGCGATTTAATTGTAATGCAACTACCTAGGTAGTTTCTAGGATTAGGCAAAATCTCTTTTCATTAGGGCATCTCCGGTTGCCTTCAGCAGGAAGAGGGTTAATTTGAATATAGTTGTGGATTTTGAATTGTTATATACTTATTTTCTTTTAATCTGGAAAAATGTTAAAATATGTTTTTATTTAACTTCTGGTGGCAACATTGTAATAGATAACAAAGAATTCGACGACAACGAAGATTCCATGTCTCCTCATTCCTAGATATACAATTGAAAATAGCCGTTGTGTTTGTCCTGGAATTATATTCTAGGACGAACAAACACTGACATATCACCGCCGGTGCCATAGTTATGCAATGATACATCAAAATGTAACCCTTTTACACTCTCCGCCATTTTTGATTATCTCAAACTGCACGTTCCAGGGATACGATACTTAGGTCACACATTAATTCCCCTGAAAAGTTCAACGAGCAGCATCAAGTCTACCTAGAATAACATCTAATCCCACCACAGAGAAATGACTTCTTGGTCGAGATAAGGGCAGATTTAGGGCGCATTAAAGTATTTTAGTTTATCTTACCAACTTTGTAATTGACATTGCAGTGTTCGATAAACCTTGCGATTGATCTGGGATGAATTCTATACATACAGATAATTTCCTGGGCGCATGTAGCCATTTTCAGTGGATCAGGTGGACAGTGTTTAATTATCTAGAACATGATTCGTCTGGCAAAGATTTGTCTGTGACCTGGTAACCTCTAGGTCGGCATTAGTGTTGTATGTTGGTGGGGAAATACTACTTGTTTGTTACTGACAGAGGTTTGAAGAGAACATTTTCAAATACATTAGGTATGAAATAAGTTATTAAATTGTCATTATTATCATTTTTTTCTTTTTTTTCTTCTTTTTTTCCCCAAATATTTTTATTATTTTTATTTTGTCATTATTATCATTATTATTATTATTCTACACCTTTGTATAGCGCAAGTATCCAGAACAATCGCTCAAATACGCTTTGGGGAAATGGGTAAACAATGATACACTTTCCGAAAAGAAGCGAATTTTAAGTTTTTTTCTTGAAAGTGCAAAGTTTGTCTAGTTCACAGATGTTTATGGGAGATTGTTCCATAGGAATGGACATGCAGCCTGGAAAGACCGATCTTCGAATGGCTTTGTACTGGTCTTTACAGCTTGAGTCATGTGGACTACACATGATCTGAGACTCGGCACCGTCTAAACCACTGTAGCTAGTCCGAGCCTAATAGCGCTTATGCTGGACATACGGTAGTCCTTGTTTATGCACACGGCCCCAGGTTGGTATGTATGTCATGTCTGCACGAGTTCAGATGGAGATTCTGCATGATAGTGTATCCACGATTCAAATCTGAAATGATAAGGAACTCTCTAGAAACTATTAGTACTATCTGACGCTTCAATCTCAAGTTATGTGTCGTGATGTATTTTTTTAGCCTGACCCGGACACTTAAATATAGCAGGGAATCTAACTTCTTAAATATAACAGGAAACCTAACTTCTTAAATATAACGGGAAGCCTAACTTCTTAAATATAACAGGAAACCTAACTTTTTGTTTGCTGTGTAATTCATCCCATCTGGAATGAAAAATAAATGACGTAAAAGAAGACGAAAATAGTGTTTTCATTGTACATACTTCAAGACGTAAAATGTGCCGGATGTTAATGATTGAATCGTCCTTCCGTACTTAACAGGAAGTCACACTTTCTCTGTGCCAAGAGGGTTAATTACCACACAAAAAATGTGGACATTGAATATTAGGAATTTATGCTCTTCAGACATATCTGATAACAGATTGAGTTATTTATTGCTGTCTTGGTGAGAATCAGAATTTGAAATCCAAAGGGAACAACTTTTCAATCATATACTGAGCAAGGGATATCCAAGGAATCATTAAAAGACAACGATACCATTACTCTCTGCGGTATGCCATGGTATCTATTACAACAGTAAAACAAAAGCGGACTGATACAAGCAATTCATCATGTCAAATCCATATCTCCCTGTCAATCGTGTTTTATTCCGACCGTAATTCACGTAATGTATCTCACTATACACGAAGCTAATCACAGATTGTTGAAGTAGACTGACAAGAAGGCTTTACTTTCGTAAGTCAATATCGGGCTTTTTGTGTTACAGAAACAAATTAATTAGAAAGATATGTCATATTTGATTTCGATCGTCTTTAATACACATGTAAGGATGCATCGACAAATACAGCTACTGTCCAGCTTACAATTTCTAGGTGTATTTTCAAAGACAAAGTTTCCAGATGCTTACCGGAAGTCGGCCATGTCTACTTACAACTTACACAAACTAGACAGTAACGATTTGCAATATTTATAGACGGATTTAGTGAATGCTTGTTCAACTATTATATATAATCTTTAAGGTTGCTTAGACCAGACATAAAAAAGATAACCCCAGTCTCTTAACTCAAGCACAGGAGACTGAAAACACTCAGCGTATCGGTCGATCGTTCGTCGTTAATGTTCTCAAAATACCGGATGTGTTGTGTGCTGTTGGCGATCGTCTTCGATCACTGTTATTACCAAACATTGTACAGTGAATGAGGTCCTTTACGGGTCCTTTCACGTTTAATGTAGTGTACAAACCTATATGTGTTTTTCTTGAGTTTCCCGGTTTCGAAGTATACCAATCACGGTATTACGGGCCAATGTGATCCGAACGATTTACGAAGCATCAGCACGATCTCCTGAAGATAGTCTATCTCTGTAAAATACATTGTATATGGATCTTTATCAATTTTATCAGGATGTGGTCGTGAGAGAAATAAGTATTTCGCTTTTGTCTGATCCTATAGAATTTGTGACAATAAAATATGTTGAAATCAATCAAATAACTAACTACCCACTCTTCCATGTCTCATCCATAATGGTTTCACTCCCTTAGTTCTTTTTAAACTGGTGTTTAGAGTCGCTTTTAAGAGTATTTCACTTACATCACGACTTGTCAATTTAGGGCAGCCGGAAACCCGCAACATCAGTAGCGCAGATTGTTGAAGTGAACTTGTGAGCAACGACCAAGGATGATATTTACATTGTCCCTCTAGAAGACAGCGCATCCTATCAACATCGCGTCAGAAAGGCAACGTTCGCAAAAAATTGATGCCGGGAATTGAACTCCGGACCGTTGTCTTCGAAGTCCACAAACCTTCTACCACTCCGCTTCAACCCGCCCCACTCACTTAGGTACTTCCTCAAGAACATTCACTCATGGGCCACCCAAGATTGTCATGATCAAGAAACAAAGGGCGTATTTGTTGCGTCTAAACTAGTTTTGGTTTCAAACTCGGTTTTCAAACCGGACGTTTGTTGCGCCAAACTAGTTTTGGTTTCTCCGTTTGTTGAGGCCAAACCTAAACTAGTTTCAGCAAACCAACGAACCACCCAGGGAGATGGTTTGCGGTTCGGCTCGATTTGCACGTGCTGATGCTCGCCTGGACTTGACTAGCAGTTGGGGATGATATCCGCAATCCTTTTGAAAATACATGCATATAATATGCAATAACGC
>JAUTBZ010142140.1:0-12673 GCA_032361785.1 Lepetodrilus galriftensis | reverse complement strand
GCCGCATACAGATATAACTCTGATTGAAGGAAATGACAGCTAGTTCAGATGACTTCACCAACTACAGATTGGCATGCTGACTTCACCAACTACAGATTGGCATGCTGACTTCACCAACTACAGAGTGGCATGATGACTTCACCAACTACAGATTGGCATGATGACTTCACCAACTACAGATTGGCATGATGACTTCACCAACTACAGACTGGCATGATGCTTTGGAAGAAGAATACAAGAAATCATACTCGAACAAAGCAAGCACACTGCATTCACTGAGGCGGTACCCTTTAAAACATAATTCTGCGCATTATGCTTTTGCTCTCATATATAGACAGTTAAGGCTGGGGGATGACTTAGACCACGCCAAATGTGAATACCGCACGTCCTAACATGTCCCATGCCGGTGATCACTGGATGCACGCCCTAACATGTCCTAAGTCGATAATCAATATTGCACGCCCTAACATGCTTCACGGAATCCATGCTTGGTGAGCGTGCGGGCAGATCCCTCCCTTCCATTGTTTCATGCCCAATGTAATCATTGACTACTGGAGCAGTATGGGGACTGGCGTTATATCGTTCGTACGGATGAACTGTGGGCCAATAACACATCCAAATGATCTGACTATAAAATGAAAGAACTCTTCCACGTACTGAGTCCCAGGCATCGTGCTTCATCTGGGAACGAGCAGGGCTATTCTCCCATTCAGGACTACGCCACCCCAGACAGTAATTATTCCCCACCATATAGTGATCGTGTTTGGCCTGTGAATGCCCTGTCCAACTCTCCCCCTAGTCTTTGTCCTGTCCTGTCTGTGTGGGCCAAACCGAAATACAATTCTTCTGTGGAGAACACTGGCCTCCAATCATTGAGAGTCCATCCAACATGTTGGTTCGCCCATTCTAAACTCCCATGGGCGGACTGTCGGGTCCAATGGGTCCACATGACAGGTTCCCGGGACTTTAATCCTGCCTGATGAAGTCACATCCTGACGGTTCAGTCGATACGTGCACACCCAATGCATGGCTCCAGGTATTTCTCCGCACGATAAGTCCTGGAAGCCGAGTCAGTGAGAAACAGTCTTAAAGGTCCTCACACACCAGAGGCGAGCGATTTATCGCCACGACAAGCACTGACGACAACAAAAGATCCCATGGAAATTTGTCATTGCGAATTTCGCTTTATGTGTGCAATTATATAGATAGATGCTAAGGTTCTATCTCTGAACGTACATCGCCGAGATTGTCGCCGCGAAATTCGCCTCTGGTGTAATAGGACCGTTAGCCATCTCCCAATGAACGTTGACAACCACAGTATATATGGCTTGGTTTCAGTGTTACGTAACCTTCTCATATATATGTATATATGTATTTCAATGGTAGATTAGATATTTCCACATTTTCTGTTCCTGTATTCCTCTTTTGTATCGTTGTTCCCCATTATTCCTTAATGGACGCATTCGTGTCATTTGTAGGCCTAAGCGTTAAATCTCCACCCCAAAGAGCAAATGGAAAGACAAACATTATTACGCATCGTAACTATATCTTTATAACCTGATATAGTAAGGAGATATGTTAGTCTTCTTTGATTTTCACAACAATTTGGAAACGTGATTTTCTAATTGACCGGAAATAAATCATCCCTATCAATTTTCCTTTAGCATAGCTTACTGACCACCAGCCACGTCGGCCGATAAAGGCCTGAGCGGGCTATTTTCATCGAAGACATACGCAAATTGCTCCGTTAATACTTCTATCGTTGACCTGCTGTGACGGCAATGTGGCAGACCGCCAAGAATGGATCAACATACTACTTGAAATTGATGTTAGTAAATGGTACATGCTCACAGACGGGGGGTACTCCTGGCCTTCTATTAATGAAAGGGATAAACTTGTAGTCCGGGTGTAAACTATAGATTGCTAATGGCGTGCTGTAGTACAAGACTGGCGCATGCTCTGGTATACTCTGGAACTACAGACAGATCTCTCGTGGAATGAGTGCGTCATATGCCAGTGGATCTAGTCGTATACTAATCCATCATATATTTAATGTAAGCTTCAACTTTCCCTAGAGAGACTCGCGTATATTATACCACATATCCGTTATGCTACATGAGTACAACAACAACAACAAAAACAGCAGCAATAATAAAAATAATAATAATAATAATAATACTATTAATAATAATAATAATAATAATAATAATACGAATACAAATAATTCATTCATTATACAGGCACAAAATCTATCCTATAGTCAACACATGGTCAATATAGTCAATGTCATCTCCTCAAGGAGTATACAACCCAAGTTACTGTTTTAGACGTTAGAAGTAAAGGTTAGCATTCATATTTCCATCTAATCCTACCGGGTACCCATTCCATGATGGGAGAACTGAAGAAATTTCAAACTAATCCACATTCTACATTCTTTGCCACATGGACATTAATACATTATTGTCTCACCTTAGTTAAACTAAGCTTTTGTCTTATGTGAACAACATTATATAATTTTCTTGTGTGGTTTTATGAAAGATTTATGTATGGTATTTGGACACACATGCACACGCACATACTCACATCCCCACCCCACATGCACACCCACCCACATAGACACGCATGTTATATATCCTCTCATCAAGTAAAGTTTACGTGTTGCCTATTTGCACCATAGTTGCACTCAAACTTTAGATAATGCTTGTAAATTAGGACGTATCGTTGGTCTCGCGACGTTGTTGTGCCCCTAAAAAAACCAGATCGAAGCCCATATGGTTGAAATAGTAATGATAACGTGGAAGTTCGCACATCTCGGATACAGACGACGGGTGCCAGGACGGCATATTGGACCCATGATCGATGACAAGCACGAGCCGGGTTAGCTGGGGTGGGTTTCAAGGGGGCACGGGCATGAAGTATTAAATACACATATAGCTGCTCCGCCTGATTGGGTATAAATATGTGATAAGCAGACAGCAACTACTGTGAAGTTACGCAGTGTCTGCCATCGAGGGATCCGCTAACAGCTCCCTTCCAGTCAGCTGACGAGGGGCACAGGTGCACGCCAGCGAACACTTCCAGATAAGCGCCGGATAGAATATTTGCCGGGAACGCGACGACTGGAGGAGGCAAGGGGATTCCGTGAGGGCCAGGAACACAGCGAGGATGGTCCAGGTAGTCGGCACGTCTCCAGGGAATTACCCCCGTCAGGATGAGCGCAGAACGGGAACATGTTTCCAAATAGCCGGCCTTTGAAAACCGCTCCGACCAGACGGAGGGGGGTCCTCGTCATATAAACCACGTGTCGAGCGGGAATCCAGGATCTCTCAGTGATCTCCCTTCACCTTTACCCGCCTGTCTACCCCGCAGTCTCCGGTGGCGCTCCACGACCTCTTCGCTAAGGTAAGGCAATATCTGACTCTTTAACCAGTAATTGTTCATGGGTGTGTTTTTTTCACTTTCTAAGGAATGCTCGATTCCGCGGCAGTATTCAAGTCTGTGGCACAGTCGTCGATCGATCCCGCGGCAAGAAACGATCCACTTAACTCAATGATACAGGCCAGTTTTAAGCCTATCCACTGACCAGACTTAGCTAACACGCCCGTTATCTCAAACAGATCCGTAAAATTCAAATTATTTAGTCAAAATTTTTGCATTCGTTTTTTTGGCAAATAACTATGAGACAATAAAACTATATTTAAGAAGCCAAGCTTGTGTCCGTTTATTGGGGCTCGTAAGGAACAGGCATCGATCAAAGTCTGCCAACCAATTCAGCCCTCTCAATATACACATCAATAACATGTGCATTAAACTTTTATATAAAGACTCAATGTTCAAAGGACATTCAGTTGGTAGCTTGAACGTAATTGAGGGCCTACTTGGCCCACAAAGGGAATGCCAACATGCTTATAGCATAACGTTCTGCATAGGATACCTTACAGTAGGAATGTTTCTTAACAAATAGCTTAGTAAATGAATAGAAACTGATGGCATATATCTGTGCTAGTGTTGAATACACAGAGGTGTACTACATGGTGGACTGGACGTATGTGATTCTCTAGATATTTTATTTTACAAGATTCTACCACACGCCCCTGCCATATACTGCCTGTACGCTGAGCACATTCACGAACCGGTAGTTCAATCAATAACCGCACATAATAAGGATATAATTAACCTATACATGCTATAGGAATCAAAGTACTCACTGAGTCAACTACCGGTTTCTATGATCCAAGGAGACATAAACTATAGCTTGTATTGCTGTGTTTATAGCCGCAGACTATGAGGTATGCACAGCGTACACTATTAAACATTCCCTATTGCCATACCAAAATAAACATACGCGATGTCGAAAATTATCCAAATTCTGGTACACACCATTAAATATATTATTTTGTATGTAATATTATGGATACTGGTGTACACTATTATGTATGTGCTATATACTAGTAACACTATACAACTTATTTACTATTAATAATACAAGGCATACCAACTACCCATTTCAGATGTATAGTACGTCTTTAGCCATAGCCTTACTGTATAGTACGTCTTTAGCCATAGCCTTACTGTATAGTACGTCTTTAGCCATAGCCTACTGTATAGTACGTCACTAACAATGTGTCAGTTGTATCGTACATCACACTACTTTAGCTGTACGCCACTAACAACAGTTCAGCTGCATTGTAGATCCTACGTCACAAACAATACTTCAGTATAGTACGGCACTATAAATATATCAGCTGTATAATACGTCATTAGCAATACTGCAGCTGTATAGTACAGCACTATAAATATATCAGCTGTATAGTACGTCATTACCAATACTTTAGCTGTATAGTACGTCATTAGCAATACTTCAGCGGTACAGAACGTTACACTACTTTAACTAGCAATATTTCATCTGTATAGTACGTCATTATCAATATTTAATATGTATAGTACGGCATTATAAATATATCAGCTGTATAGTACGTCATTAGCAATACTTCATCTGTATAGTACGTCATTAGCAATATTTCATCTGTATAGGACGGCATTAGAAATATATCAGCTGAATAGTCCGTCATTAGCAATACTTCAGCGGTACAGCACGTCACAATACTTTAACTAACAATAGTTAAGTTGTTGTACAGTACGACACTGACAGTATTCTACCATTCAACATAGATTTATTTAACTAGGCCCTGCTATTAATTTAGATTGATTCATGCGTGGGTATTACATTTATATGCTAAAATAACCTATTCAATCATCAACGAAAGTAAAAAATATGCAGAATTGCCAATGAAGTTATTCCGAGTCTTAAAGTAAACGTGTCAATCATCGACTGCTAGTTCCCAGGCAGAGCATCAGCAAGTGCTTCCAACATTTCAATACATATACATGTGATCTATTCCTGCCGCATACCCTAAATACACCGTGAATAGAAGATGGAGCATAAGCTTCAACGTGCATCCCGCAGCGAGTGTCAATTGGCTGGCTAATAATATACGGTATTTCATTGGTTGACATTCCCCATGCCATTCCCGCGGCACTTTCATTCAATGACTGACATGTTGACTTTGAGAATGCTTTAACATTACATTCACCCGGGGGGACAAATAAAGTGTACTTTCTTGTACCGCGTGAGTTATTGTCTATACTGTCTGATTCAGCTGAGATTAGAATAACACATTTTATTTTCAATATAACATCAACTGGAAACAAATGTTGAGACTGCTGCAGCTCTGTTACGTGAACTATGTAGACGTTCTGACAGTAAACACTGTACTATGCAAGTGTGTATCATATCGTTTCTTAATACGATTCTTAAACGTGTAGTTTTGAACAAAAAATCCTAATCAAAATAAAAGCTGATTAATCTAGGTATAACACATTAAATACGAGCATTTATGGTAGGTACTAATATAGTACCAGCAGGTGCTCGCAGGTTTACTGCAACATTTACCGCTACGGATGTTGCGGGTTTCCTCTTGTCATAAACTGACAATACAAGTCGTGATGTGAAACATCTTGAAAGCGACTCTAAACCCCAATTTAGAGCCAACAAAATAAATACTAGTAAATAGTAGACCAATATCGATGGATACTATAATCCCACCCCAATTTATTTGAGCGTGGCTATGACGTTATTATCCTATGTTGGTATATATATTTATTTTGGGGAGGGGAGGGTTTCTTTGGGGTGGATATTTCTTTTAGGTATTCCATGCATACTAGGCCACATCTATTAGAACGTATGCCCTTCCATACCGTTAGCTGACCATGTATTATACCCACCCCACCGACATCTCGAAACCCCAGCCCTCGAATATCAAATCCACTCCTAATTAGAGCCTATTACTTCGATCACTATGGGGTCAATAAAATCATCCAAACTGCACCATTCTGAACCGCAACGTTGCATTATTAACGGAAGTATTAATGAACGTGCTTTAACTAAGCGTGTCCTTTATATGGGAACACGGTTTGTTAATATCCACGTGAATATCTGAACGCACTGCTATATCTACCGGTCGATAAGTATAGTTCAACTTCATCACATTGGTCCTTTCACCATTAAACCAGTCAGTTTTCATTCACACATGATTGTCCTAATTTTCATTCACCCATTGTCATAATTTCCATTCACACATTGTCATAATTTCCATTCACACATTGTCATAATTTCTATTCACACATTGTCATAATTTCTATTCACACATTGTCATAATTTGCCTTGACATCCAAATGAAATTGATACGACTCGCGGTACGTGATAATAAGGGCAACTATCACACAGGAAGAGGTGTCACGTGACGAAGAACGTGCCTTTGGCACAGGGACAACGGCTATTTGTTTATACACAAGGTATCACATTTAATGTCTCGAGAGATTAATACAAACTGTGCAAATTTGCAGAGAAGTATACATAGTTATTACATACGGTCATGTTTCTCATTCATTTTGAAACATGTGATTTCTTGTCGTGTGTAGGCCTACTAATGTTGTATGTCATCTGGAACCAACACGAATTCGCACGTTCAATAATTATTAATATATGTATAGTTTGTTACACGATACCATGATAACTGCATGCATAAGGAGTAATCGGGAGATTTTCTGAAATAAATATTGTGTAAAAAAAAGAAAAATGGTTATTTCTGTCTGACAACTTATAAAGGGTTGAACATGGGTCCACTTTTTGAAACTCCAATATGAACAATAATAAAAATTAATAACTAACAGTACTACTAATATTGAAGTGAATGAAATACAGATATAAAAAAATAATTTTTAAAAATAAAAAAATAAAAGTACTAATAATGAAAGTTAATACATTACACATTCCTATTCTGTCTGTGTATGAACATTAAGAAATGTCCAGACATTTTGCCTACACATGGTATAATGAGCTCGCACTCTTTTGTGCATCGCTGAACGGTTTCCGCCGTCTCTTCATCCGTGGTGAACATAGTCATCAGTTTTCTATAACAGTGCCTTCATTATCATTAAACCAGTCGCCCACCCGTGACCTGTGACTCGCCCACCCGTGACCTGTACTTTGAACAAAGCAGTAATAGGTAGGTTTCTGGTTCATTCTATCCCTACCGGAAGTCGTAACAAAACATCTGGTAGAGGGGCGGTCTCATCAGTAAACGAGTAATTCTTTTTTTACACCTGTATGCTTATAATTATTGTGTATGATCCAATACGAAGAATGCAAGAAAGATATTATAGTTTTGCAGGACCACTGCCGATCCTGGGATTCGAACCCGAGTTGCTGGATTGCGAGTCCAACGCTCTACCGACTGAGCCCAACGGGTCACCCCGCTGGCACCGAGACCAGTACAGTAGTAAACATCGTATATCATACCCGGCTACATTCTGTCGATAAGAAAATAAAGTGGAACAGTTTTGACAGCTCAAATAAAAGATGTGAAATGTGAATTCAGCAGCTAGACGGTCATTTCAATGAATATTCTATCTTGTGGGTATCCCAAGAGTAACCACATACCTATACTAGCCTACTAGCCTACGTATAGGCCCCATATACTGACAGGTGTTATATTTCTTAAATTGAATGTGGATGCTCAAGTTCCAGAAAAAAATCTTTACAAGAAATAACATGCACAGAAACTGTCATTAAGAAATACATGTCACATGTGTCATGCATATGTAAGAAAGTTGATAACTCTGGATAAACAGCCTTAGGTGTATTTCTGAACGACCAAGATCAAATCTGTGCTAATTTAACCCGTTAACTCCCATACTTCATTGTAACCCTTTATCAGACTCAGAGAAGTCAAAATGTCATTATCATAATGACTGGGTACGGTCTACATAGGAAATTCCTTATCCGGAAACGTCAGAACCAGTTTTAGGCTGCCGATTGGTCAGAAGGTGTTACAAGTGCTTCTTATATCTACAATAATCACGGGCATGTATACTTATTTATAACTACCTGGTTTCGTTGAATACCAGTGTACACCCGGAGGCTGGATAATGGAGAAGGTTGTTATGCCTAGGTACTAATTACGGGTGGTGTGAAGATATTGTGGGAGGTGTTCCCTCAGACCTCTAATGCCCTGTTCACCGGAGCGAGTTCTTCTGGACCGTTCTGGCTCCTGTTGTATGTAGACAACAACAGATGGAGTACACATATGACCCCGGGACATCAATGTATACCTCGAGATAGTATATCAAACACTTTCATGGGTAGGAAGATCGGAAATAAACCTTTGAACATTTTATAAAAAAAAGTCAGGATTTTCAAAAACACGTCTTCACCCTGGGCACTTCCGGTTATTAATTGTTGCTGGACTTGCAATAATATGCCATATATGGTGTGCGATAAGGGTGTCATTTCCCGAAGCTCTCTTGTCCACTATGGTCTCATTATGACTCTTGTATACATCTCCAATACGTGGGGACCGTGCACTTACGAGATCACTATGGTCTCATAGTGGATACTAGTATGCAAGCTTCGAACGAGAAACGATGCCCAGAGCTCTACTGTTACTGTACGACACAGGGTAACTGTTACGGTAGCCTTAATTTCAACCCGACCTCTCAGAAGACATCGTTGCTACGGTCGAGTTACGCCATTTCGTACAGTAGCGCCCAGAGAGTGACGGAAACTGGCACCTGTTCCACAGAACAATCGTAGCGCTACGAGAGTCGTAACTCCTTAGCAACTCCTTGCTAACGTACACGAGTTACGACTGTCGTACGTAGCGCTACGATTGTTCTGTGGAACAAGCCCCTGTTCTTCACGGTCAAGTACCATTGATGGTGGTTATCTCTACGTCTTTTAAACGAGTTCCCGCGATACAGTCATTGCGCTATGCATGCTGATAGTTCAAGTCAGTTGTCGCACCACTGAACGATGTGATGACATAAACCTGGGGTGCGTTCAAGCTAGAATACGTATTGATATGCATTGCTACAGAAGCCGTTCAGCAGAACGCGTAGCAATACGTATTACTACTTTTCACTACGGGTCTGGAGGCCGTGCGCTGTGTAGGAAAAGCAATACGCACGAAGCCGTTCAACGAGCAATACATGTAGGGGAAAGTATTGTATTCATGTATTCTACCTTGAACGCACCCCTGGTTACTGGTATCACCGATATATTAACACGTGTCCTACAGACGGAACCTGGCCTCTGTTTCAGGTGGTGCGATGCGGTCGTGGATACACCTGTGTTATGGTAGATCCTTATCATCCAGTCTGCGTCCCTATCTTTCAACAAGGTAAAACACCATGCACGTCATATATACTACGAACACTTCCACATACTTTGTATCATTTAACATAACCATAGCTAGCATAAGTTAAATAAATAATATATATGTGTGATAGATAAACTTTTTGGTTAGAGGTTCAACTCGACCATGATGACACTTCAACTTAAAATGCACCGCTGAAGTTAAATTGTAGAAGATGAACAAATGTTGTGTTTAAGTTTCTACCTTAGACATGACATGCTTGTTTTATGGCAAATCGGGACAGATAGACGACACTATATATATATTTCTTGCGAAAACCGGCTTCTGCACGTTCTAACCTGCTCTTCAACGTGGGCAAGCCCGTTCAATTATGACAAATAGCACGTGATCAACACTAATACATTGAGGTAAAGCACATAACATCAATTAAGTTGAAAACGGGAAAACTACAGGTATATATGTATAAAAAAAGTGTGTGTATATATATATATATATATAATAACAGACATTCCAAAATGTTTTACTAACACATCGTAAGATGAAGGCTTATAGTATTGGTCTTTGTCTCAGAGTACATGCATATTCATCGCTTGTCTCACATATCATATATATATTATGCTAGGCCACTAACGATATCTGGTTTTCCTATCCTGTTTCGCTTAGCACCAAGTGATAATAACCCAACGATCTCAATTTCGTATCAGAGTTATCACTAGAACAAGCACCCTCGTACCCGATTTAAAAATTATATTGACTTATTGTGACAACCATTTGGTATCTAATTCTAGGTCGATGTCGTCTCCAACCGATTCAAGGTAACTGCTACGCTAATTTGCTCCGTTTTTACTTCAACACATTCGTCGGGCGCTGCCTACCATTCTCCTACGGCGGATGTGGAGGAAATCTCAACAGATTTCTAACTGTGCAGGAATGCCGAGGATATTGCGGGGGCCCATAAGGCGGCGAGACATAATATTGAAATGTCCATTTGCATGTTGTATTTGGCCCGTGTATAAACTGTTATCATCATGTGCTCCCATGAATGTAAAATATGGCCCAATGTCTTTATTCAAAGTGATTATTTAAAATAATATTATGTTAATTTACTTTTTCATACTTCTGGGGTCATGTTCCCGAAGCTAACATATAGACATAACGACATCGTTAAACCTTCGTGGAGGAAAATCTGATGATCCAGAAAGAGTCCAATTTTCATCCACGGATGTAGTTACGTTTACGATAGCTTCGGAAACATGGCCCCTGTACAGTGAAACTAAACTTCTCTCAAAATATTTGTATCTTCAAAATACATGTTTCGTAATAAATGTACGGTGTAGTCAAGTTTCTTTTTTCATTATTTAACATCAATATTGACCATTAATTTTAGGTCGTTTTCAGGTTTAAAAAAAACTACAACAAAGTGTTATCGCACGCTGGTTTATGTGCATATAGACTACCTTTCATATTACATACTATGGGAAATTGTTGTAACTTTCGCTATAACTATGCACAACCGTACATACAAAATAATGACAGTCACATTCTTAGAAATCTTTCGTCATGTAACAACAACGCAGATTGGTTTGCGATCCCTGTCTTCAGTCTAGGATACAGGCGTATAGTACACAGCCCTGCCCTAAGCTAGGGCAAAGACCGCGAAGTTGTAGTGGCAATTGAGAAGAACATTCAGACAGGAAGGGTAAAAGATCAGAACCATGTGCCAGAAAGAAATCCCAGTATGTTTGTATTTGGATAAAAGACTGTTTTACGATGAGTAAATACAATTCTTAGATCATCCCGAATTGAATTGGTTAGACTTTATACTAGCCCATTAGCCTTGGTAGAACGTTATCAGATGAAATGGTATGTTAAAAGTTCACTAGAAAGGTAAAGACGAAAACCTGTCATCCAGATCTCATCGAGACGGTTGCTGCTGCTACGGAGTTTATCGTGTATCAACAGAACCGACAAACAACTTCTAGAAATCGAATTTCATCTAGTTTCAGAGAATATACCACACGTATACGTAATGTACTCGTAACAACACGTAAAGTGCTCGTAATAACTTGTAACAATCCGTAACACTATCCCAATGAAATCGTAAAGAACACGTAAGCACTCGTAATAATCCGTTACTGGCAAACCATTGTTTTACATGATTATTTGCAATAACGTCAAATTTCCACTTTGTACCTGTCATAAGCAAGACTTCTAAGACAGAATACAATACAATATTATACTATGACCAATATATTAAACCAATCGCATATAGTTCCCACACAGTATCCTTGGTAAAATGTATATGTTGTCGCGGCCGTATGTGTAGTCCTTGTATAGATACGAGAAGCGTCCATAATATACCTACTCAATAATACAAGTTCAATTTGGAACCTTTCCCGTAATCTTAGTAAAATATTTTTCTATTTTGCTTATTTTTCTATTTCACGCCAGGATTTATCACACAGGATTCTAAGTACATCTACATTCTATTAAGAGTAGTAAGAAGTAACCATTAACTAACACTAGGCCTACATTACACGGCGAGTACGTACTATTGTATACTAATATGATTAATATAAGAATTTCGTCTCGACTGTCAAAGCGTTCACTCTGCCAAACAGTGGATGATAGTAATATAGCTCTTGTAATTTACGAAAGTATGGATATTATACTTTTGATATTAGGTAAAATATAAAATTATTTTGGAAACAATAATTAATTCGACATCACCGAATATCTTGCTGCTTTATAGGAACTATTATTTTCTCAAATTAAACCGAATAGTAACATACATTTATGTATACAATACAATTTTAACACTTAAGTTTATGAAGTCAATCAACAATAATCCCGTATTAGTTGCTTCCCTTGTAATGAATTTGTGTATGTAATTTCTCTCTCTCTCTCTCTCTCTCTCTCTCTCTCTCTCTCTCTCTCTCTCTCTCTCTCTCTCTCTC
>JAUTBZ010142129.1:0-12673 GCA_032361785.1 Lepetodrilus galriftensis | reverse complement strand
AGCAGGCTATGTCGACAATTTTTTACAATCTCCTTTTTCCTACCTTTCTAAAAAACTGTGCAATATGTTATACACACGAAGCATTGGGCATATATCGCATAAGTATTTTTTTACATACCTTTGTCTCATCAAAACCCCCAAAAGATGAGAAAATACTTTCAGCGGAAAGCTTTCGCAAATATGAATGACATTTTGCCGAAAGGGAATCCTGTCCCCAATAGCATTTTAATAATTTTTGATTCCACTAAGAAGGAGGATGAAGAATTAGTTAAACAATGGCTGCGCCAACATAAAGATATATTTTCAAAGAAGATGTTGATTGGAACAGAGCCTTTTAATGCCTCCCCAAAGCCTCTGATGTTTCCCAAAATAGGGGAGAAAGATATCACTTGGTTTGGAAGCTTAAAATTAGAGGCGATTAAGCGGGTTAAGCATGATTTTGTCCCAGATATATTGCTAGTTTTACATCATGAATCCTCAAAAGCTATTGACTTTTTTGCGCAAGCGATACCCGCAAACCTCAAAATATCACATAGACCAACAATCAAATCAGCGTATAATTTGATTCTAGATAGTCAGGCGAATTGGTCGGTTTTGCTAAAAGAAATAGACAAACTACTGCCCAAGGTTGAGCTAGTAAGCTAATATCTATTCTACCATCCTAGGGTTAAATTTTTGTAGAATTGGATATAATGAGAAAATAGCCTTAATTTTATACTTTATATCCATCAAGGTGAGTTAATAACTGCACCACTTAATTACTCCAAATGCACCGAAATACCCGACTTTTCATTGCCCTAATTCTTACTTTTTTTACATATAGCGTCTTTGCTCAACCTGCTAATGACGAATGCTCCTCGGCAATCGCTTTAATAGATATTGGCGATTGGTGCTCAGATTATGAGGCCTATACGACAGTAGCTGCGACGGCTGGTGGGTTTTCTGCAGCGACCTGTTTTTCTGGAACTGGCAATGATGTTTGGTTTCGATTTAAACCTTCAGCCTCTGATGTGACGATTATTATTAGAGGAAATGATCCGGCTGCTGCTGGAGGAAGTATGCTTTCGCCTGAAGTCGCTTTGTATACGGGTAGTTGTTCAGGGACAATAAATACAGAGGCTTGCGCAAAAGCTCCTTTCGGACAAAATGTAGTAAGCTTACATAAAGGTGGCCTGCAATTAGGGGAAGAATATCTTATTAGAGTCCAAGGGGGCAATAATATGGGTACTTTTCAGCTTTGTATCACTAATTATAATCCACCTGTGGAGCCAGGACAAGATTGTACAACTGCTGCTAATCTTTGTGATAACACTTCTTTTACCGTGCAAAAAACGAATGGTGGCGGAAATAATACAAATGAGTTGAGTGGAACTTGTGTTGGAGCAGAATCAGCTTCCACTTGGTTCACCTGGACGGCGTCTGATTCCAAAGAATTGACTTTTGTTTTAACACCTTCCAATGAACCGGACGATTTGGATTTTGCTGTTTTTGAAATTCCTGCCAGTGGTTGTGCGGATAAACAATTGCTTCTTTGTAATGCCGCAGGAGAGTCTTATCCAAGTCCTTGTATGGGCCCAACAGGACTAAAAGAAGGAGAAACAGATATTTCAGAACCTGCTGGTTGTGCTGGTGGGAATAATGGTTGGGTGCGACCACTGAGTATGGTGGCCGGAAAAACTTATGCCTTAGTTGTGAATAATTATTCTAACTCTGGGAGTGGATTTACAGTTGATTTTGGCTCGGATGCAACGATTGAAGGACCGAAGATTGATTTTGAAACGGATCTTAATGATAAAGTTTGTTTTGGGGAACCAATCGTCTTTACAGACAAATCCATTTATTCCAATGGAACGATTGCAACTTGGGATTGGAATTTTGGGGTTGGTGGTACTCCGATTGCTTCTTCTGCTAGTGGGCCGCATACTGTTGTCTATGAGGATACACCAGGAATTAAATTGGCTTCTTTAAAAATTACTTCTTCAACAGGTTGCATCGTGACGATGGTAAAAGAAATTGAAGTCATGCCTTGTTGTGCAATGAATGGTATCGAATCTGTGCCGACACTTACTCATCTTAAATGTGATGGAGGGAATGATGGGAGTATTGTTTTGGCAACAACGACTGCGGCACTTCCTGTCGCTTATAATTGGGGTTTTGGTGGCTCTACTCCAAGTCAAAACAATCTAGAAGCAGGTGATTATAGTGTTACTATTGTCAATGCTGCAACCTGTGATACGACGCTTGCCTTTGAATTGACCGCTCCGCCTAAAATGGTATTTGATACTATTATTCAGCGACCAACTTGTGGTGGTGGGACAGATGGTGTTCTCGAAATTCCCACAACTGGCGGTGTTGCTCCGTATGAATATAGTTTTAATGGGTCGCCCTATTCGTTGTCAAATACACAGAAAGATATTTCTAATGGACTGGTGACTGTTGGTGTTCGAGATGCGAATGGATGTTTAATTACCTTGGAAGATATCGTGGTGACAGAATTAGAATTATTATTAAATACCAATATCTTAGTGGTGGATACCCCTTCGTGTTTTGGTTATACTGATGGTCTGATTACTTTGGGCGTCTTGAATGGTTTGTCTCCTTATCAATATGATTTTGGAAGTGGATTTACTTCTAATAATACGCTCGAAAATGTGGCAGCCGGTAATTATGTAGCGACTGTCCAAGACGCCAATCTCTGTAAAGGTATTTTTAATTTTGAAATTAATGATTATCCTCCTTTAACCCTAGCTGTTGGAAGTGAACCGACTTCTTGTTACCAATTAGCAGATGGTTTGGCATTTGCGAAAGCGGATGGAGGTGTAGGAAATTATTCGTATTTGTGGAGTAACGCAGTGACTTTAGATACTAATATTAATATATTGGGAGGGGCGTATTTTGTGACGACTACCGATGGAAATGGTTGTGAAAAAATAACAGATGTAATAGTTGAAGAGCCAGAAGAAGTAAATGTTTTTGTGACAGGTATTACAGATATTATTTGTTATGGAGATGCAACGGGAGAAGTGGGTGTAGATGCGACTGGAGGGCTTGAGCCATACTTATTTGCGATTGATACGAGTGTCTTTCAATCCGATACTTCTTTTGCAAATATACTAGGTGGTGACCATTATGTCTATGTCCAAGATGCAGAAGGTTGTATCGGAAAAGATTCTGTTACGATAGGACAGCCTGAAGAATTGATTGTCCAGGCGGTTGGAGATACGACCATTAACTTGGGTTATGAAACGAATTTGAATGCCTTTGTTTTTCCGCAAGGTCGTCTAGTAGATTATCAATGGTATCCATCGACAGAAAGTTTTAATAATGATTCTATTCCGAATCCTAGATTGCGACCCAAGCAGTCTGGTTATTATTATGTGCAAGTTGTTGATTCGACAGGATGTATTGCGAAGGATTCTGTCTTGATAGTAGTGTTAGATGAAAAGCCGGTTTTTGGTCCAACAGCTTTTTCTCCAAATGGCGATGGTCTGAATGATTACTTTACGATTTTTGGTGGTCCAGCAGCAGTGCATATTATTTCTTTACGTGTTTTTGATAGGTATGGAAATATGGTTTTTGAAAAGAAAGATTATTCCTTGTCTGTAGAATCTGCTGGATGGGATGGGCGCTATAGAGGAAAGAAGATGCGAAGTGATACCTATATTTGGATGGCAGAAATTGATTTTTGGGATGAGAAGCCCGTTATTGTAGCAGGAGATGTGACACTTTTTAGATAGTATACGCTTGCGCAAAAAAGAGATAAATTGAAAATCAAAATCGGTTTTTTATTTTTAATATTACTTAGTTTGTTCTCTTGCGAGAATGATATGGCGGAGGTTGCGCAGTATTTTCCGAAAGAAGCAACTCAAATAGAAGAAGCTAAAGATGTCGAAATATATTATAGTGATTCGGCGGTTGTTCGAGTGATTGTGAAAGGCCCTGTGTTGTATAATTATATTTCTGGGAAGAAACCTCGCTCTGAATTTGTAGAAGGTCTATCGGCAGATTTTTTCAATGCTAATCATGAACAACAAAGTAGACTGACCGCTAAATTTGGGGTACGATTTTTGAACAAAAGTTATATTCTAGTACAAGATAGTGTCGTGATAACTACTATCCGAAACGAAAAATTAGAAACAGAGGAGTTGCAATGGGATGAAAAAACGGGAACGATAGAAACCGACAAATTCGTTAAAGTAACAACCCCCAAAGAAGTGATAAGGGGCTATGGCCTTGAAGCTAAAGATGATTTTTCTTATTGGAAGATAAAGGCAGTGACCGGCCGAATCGAGGCGTCAGACATTGTAAATGATTTGTAGGATGAAGCGTCAATTCATGAATTGGCACTACGCCCTACACGGCACACCAATATTCCTTATATTTGCCATATGATTATAGCAATTGCGCTTTTGATGTTGATTTTGTCTGCCATGTTTTCAGGGTCAGAGATAGCCTTTGTGTCGGCCAGCAAACTTAAAATGGAATTAAAGAAGAAGGATGGTTCTTATCGAGGCCGTTTGATTAATAAGTTTTATCACAATCCAGCAGAATTTATTGGGGCTTTATTAGTTGGGAATAATGTCGTCTTGGTTATTTTTACTTATTTGATGACAAGCCTACTGACCCCTTGGGTTGCGATGTATGTTGCCAATGAGTTTATTATTTTTATTAGTGTAACGCTGGCTTTGACATTCATCGTGTTGATTTTTGGAGAGTTTCTACCAAAGACAATATTTAGATTGCAAGCAGATCGTTTGTTGTTTTTGTTAGCAGTTCCCCTTCGCTTTTTCCAATTGTTATTTTTGTTGCCGAGTAAATTTATGAATTGGATTACGAAATTCTTTTTGACGAAAGTCTTGAAGATGCCACAAAAGCGAGAGCTGAATGTCTTTACTCGAAATGATTTAGGTTATTTTGTAAAGTTCGGAAGTAAAGACAAAGAAGAAGAAAATGTCCAACAAGAATTATTTGAAAATGCGTTATACTTACAAGATGTAAAAGTGAAAGTAGTGATGCGCCCTCGTACAGAGATTACTTTCTTGGATAAGGAAAGTTCGCGCGAAGAGTTGATAGCCGTATTTAAAGAATCTGGCCTTTCGAGAATATTAGTGGTGAAAGATACATTGGATGATGTCGTTGGATATGTACACCACATTAAATTAATGGAAAAATTTGAAAAGGTAGAAGATATTGTTTTACCATTGATAATCGTACCAGAGACGCTGCGGGTTCATGACTTGCTGAATAAATTTATTTTGCGCAAGCAGTCAATCGCTTGTGTGGTGGATGAATATGGATCTGTTTCTGGTTTGGTTACGATGGAGGATGTATTGGAAGAGATATTTGGAGAGATAGAAGATGAGCATGATGAAGAAGAAGCCTTGGCAAGACAAATTTCGGAAAAAGAATTTTTATTTATTGGTCGTGTCGAAATAGATAAGATTAATAAATCTTTTGATAATATTAAAATACCAGATGGGGAGTACAATACCCTTTCTGGTTATATTGTAAATGCTACTCAAAATATTCCAGAGCAAGGTTCTGTAATTGAATTGGGTACTTATAAGTTTGTGATAGAACAAGTAAGTGATAAGAAGATTGAGCGGATAAGACTTTTTGTTTTAGAAGACAATCTGGATGAATAGATGGCGGAGCATATACTATTCTTTTCCTGTTCAATTGGTTATACTCCAGTTTAGAAATCATTTTTTCTTTCTAGGTGTTTGGGCGGTCGTACTCGGCGCAATAGCGGGTAGTATTGGTGCAAATTTTGGCGTCAATTATGTTTTCTTGACACCCGAATATGTTGGGCATGTCTCCATGTTAAGTTACTTTATAGTAGGTTTGTCTTTTGGTGCTTTTTTATTCTCTTGGAATTTGTCTATCTATTTATTGAGTGCTTATCGGTTTCCTTTTTTGGCAACAATGAAAAGACCTTTTTTGAAGTTTTGTATTAATAATGGTCTGCTGCCATTGTTGATGATTATTTTTTATTCTTTCTATATTATGAAATTCTATTGGGGTTATTTGCCTTTGCTGACAAGTCTGAAATATGTATTTAGTTTGTTGGCGGGGTTAGGCTTTTTTATTATTTCTATTGTCGGTTATTTTCGGCTGACGAATAGAGATATATTCAGTTTTTTGAAAGCCAGAAAGGAACGTCCTGATATGAGTATGCCTGTATTAGTTGGGCAACGTTTGAATAAAGCAGATTTCTATCGAATAAAAAAACGTAGTTGGCGAGTCGATACTTTTATTACAGAAAAGATGAAGTGGCGACTGGTGCGAGGCATTGGTCATTATGATGTGAAGATATTGATGAAAGTCTTTCGACAAAATCATATCAATGTTATTTTAGTCCAATTGATTAGTATTTTAATATTAATGGGACTGGGATTTAATATGGAAAATAAATATTTTAGAATCCCAACAGCAGGGAGCGTCTTTATCTTGATGAGTGTGTTGATTTCATTGGTGGGGGCGATTGGATTCTGGTTTCATCGTTGGAAGATAGTCGTGTGGTTGTTTATTCTTTTCTTCTTGAATAATATTACAAAGTATGACTTCTTTGACCTGAACTGTAAAGCATATGGGATGTCCTATGAGGCTTCCCCTGTGATGTATAATAATATCGCTTTAGAGCAAATATCCAAAGATTCCATCGTCCAATCGGATAGAAAGGTGACGTTGGATATTCTTAATAATTGGCGAGCAAAGTTTCCAAAAAAGGGGAAAAAGCCAAAATTAATTTTACTCTCTGCCAGTGGAGGTGGCCAAAAAGCAAGTCTCTGGACCATGCAGGTTTTGCAGACGATGGACAAAAAAACAAAAGAACAATTTTTTGAACACACCGCAATGATAACAGGTGCTTCAGGTGGAATGTTGGGGGCTGCTTATTACCGAGAATTAATGTTGCGCAAGCGAAATGGGCAAGCAGTAGATCCGCAGGCACCTATTTACAAAGAGAAAATTTCAAAAGATTTATTGAACTCTATTTACTTCTCGATTGTGACAAATGATATTTTTATTCCGATGGTAACTGCCCGTAGAAATGGTCGGGAGCACCGACGAGATCGGGGTTATATGTTCGAGTTGCAATTTAATGAAAATACAGATTCAATATTAGAAAAACCAATCTCTACTTATAGAATGCCGGAATATGAAGCAAAGATTCCACGCATCATTCTTTCGCCTTCTGTTGTGAATGATGGACGGCGTTTGATTATTTCGCCTTTCAATTCTTCGTATATGATGTCCGCTAATTTTGACCAATATAGAAAGGGTGGATTGAGCTTGGACGGTATAGATTTTAGACATTTGTTTGAGGGGCATCAGGCAGATAGTTTGAGTTTTGTGTCGGCTTTGCGTATGAATGCAACCTACCCAATTGTATTGCCTTCTGTCAATTTGCCATCACAACCTTCACTCGAAATTTCCGATGCAGGCTTCCGAGACAACCTTGGGAAGACGACGACCATAAGATTCGCTAGTAATTTTATGGATTGGATTCGAGCAAATACATCGGGTGTTGTCTTCGTCCAAATAGCCGGTTGGGAAAAATTTAATAATTCAAGTAGCACAGAAAAAAGCGGTTGGATTTCTAGTCTGTTTAAACCATTTGGGATCATAGCCGATATCTCCGCTTTACAAGATTTTGAAAGTGATATCAGCTACGGCTTATTATCAAAAGCACTTGGAGAAGAAAATGTTGATATCGTCCGATTTGAATATGTACCAAGTGCGGCACATAGACGAGCAAGTATGAGCTTCCATTTAACAGAATTGGAAAAAGAGGATATCATTCAGTCTATTAATAGTTCCACCAACTTGCAGGCACAAGAAAAATTACTTCGACTCCTTGATTTCTAAGTATGCCGTGTATGTGCCCTTCTGGAAGGGCCAGATTTGCGACCAATGAAAGTCAAGTTAATCTAGCGCTGCAAAAAGCAAATTTGGGAAGGAATAGTGTCCCAATCACATGTTTGCACATAAGTAAGTTAATATTGAAAAAACACCAATTACAAATCAGTTTCAGATCGATATCTATCTCGGGTAATCTGCTTCTCCAATTGTCTTTGAATAATTAATTTAGCAATAGCCAAGGAAGGCGTTTGTTCATTGCTATTCAATGCAAGATGGACCTTGTCTTCATTGATGTCTAATGCATACATTTTGGCAAAGAAAAACGCTAGTCGATTGGCAAGTAAATACTCCACTCGTTCTGCTAATAATTTTTCTAGTTCTTCTTCTGTTACTTGTTGAGCTTCGAGTTCAAAAGAATTAATGATGAGTCCTTTGGTGTATGTTTTGAGCGGTTGTTTCATGCTTGACCTTTAGAAAATTCAATGATGGCATCAATGTAATCTCGTTTGTTAGAGAGTCTTGGGACTTTATTTTGAACCCCTATTTTGTCTTTAGATTTCATCCAATTGTAGAAAGTTTTGGGAGGCACTTCCGTTAAATGTAATTCTTCTAGCGCCATTCCTTTAAACCGTTTTGCTTCATAATCAGAATTGATATTTTGAATATTAGCATCCAATAAAGTAGCAAATTCAGCTAAGTCTTTTGGCGATTTTTCAAACTCAATAACCCAATGATGTGCCCCTTTAGATTTTTCTGAAAAGAACTGAGGACCGACCGTGTATTCCGTAATAATACAATTCAAACTTTGGCAAGTTTCGCTAATAGCTTTCTCGGCATTGTGAACCATCAGCTCTTCGCCAAATACATTGATGAATTGTTTGGTTCGTCCAGAGATAATAATCTTAAAGGGTAGGAGAGAGGTGAATTGAATCGTATCGCCCAATTGATATCGCCAAAACCCACCATTGGTAGATATAATAATGGCATAGTCAACTCCCTTTTCTACATCTTCTAGAGACAACACAATCGGGGAGGAACTGCCAACTTCAGACATTGGCATGAATTCATAAAATATTCCATTGTCTAACAATAAGAGCATGTCTCCAGTTCCAAATTCATTCTGAATAGCAAAGAATCCCTCAGAGGCATTGTACACTTCCAAGTAGTTGAAATCAGGGCTCGGAATGAGCGCTTCAAATTGTTTGCGATAAGGTTCAAAACCAACGCCACCATGAAAATAGACTTGCAGATTGGGCCATATTTCTAAAAGATTATCTTTGCCAGCCAATTCTAAAATCCGTCTAAAGAGCAAAAGGTTCCAAGTGGGAACACCTCCAAACATGCTGATGTCGTTGCGTCGATAGAGGTTTTGGGCGGTTTTTTCTATCTTCTCTTCCCAGTTGGAGATTAAGCCTATTTCCAAACTAGGCTCATAAAAAGCACGACCAATGGACGGCATGTTAAAAGCCATGAGCGCGCTTATATCTCCTATTTGAGAAGCTGGATATTCGCTGTAAGTTTCTATACTTCCAGGCAATAAAATATTTTTAAATAAAAATAAAGAGGCATTGCGCTGTAGGTTATAGAACAAAGTGACACAGTCCCAGGTGCCTTGGATGTGGCAGTCATCAATACTATCTTTGGGGACAGGGACGTATTTGCTTTTGTCATTAGTGGTGCCTGAAGACTTGGAAAACTGAGTCGTGACTCCTGGCCAAAGGACATTCGCTTCGCCCAACATCATTCGTTGAATAAAAGGAAATAGCTCTTCATAAGTCTGCAAAGGAATTCTTTGCTTGAACTCATTATAATTGTGAATACTATCAAAACCATGAGTTTGTCCCCAAACAGTCTTTCGTGCCTGTCGGATAAGTTTATCACGGACTTGATTTTGGATTCCTATAGGGTTTTCCATAAACTCATTCATGCGTTTGAACCTATAACCTAGGTAGGAACGCACGAGTGCATTGACAAGTTTTTTAGATTTTGGTGGGTTTTGTAAATCCATAGAATGGTGGGTCGTTTCTAGTGCGCAAGATAGTTGATTGCTTTGTAATAAATTGGCTTAGGCAGGGGATTTTAATCACCTTTCGGAAAAAAGATTCAATAGCCAAGTTTGAAGAATATCAGTACACTATAAATTTTTCCCGAATGAGCCAGCCGTTATTATTATGGGCACTAAAATAATAAATACCCTGTTTTAATTTTTCCGAAAGGAGAATATCAAATTGAACAGATCCTTGCTGTATTTTATTTTGCTGCAAAGTCCTACCCGAAAGGTCTGTTATCGAATAAAATATATCTTGACTAGTAGGTCTAGAAGCAGTTACTTTTAAAATAGATCCTTTGGATAAATAGGTAGGAAAAATACGGAAAAATTGTTCCTTAATATCATGAATAGAAACAACAGCAGCATCCGCTTTAAACTTGGCCCGATCACTCTTCGGTGTGCAAAAATGATATTTGCTGAAAGGCCGAACTTCCCAATAATAAAAGTGATCATCTTCTAGATTGCTTAATACAAAACTCGTGTCTGCTATAATGGTATCCATAATTATTTTACTGAAATTCTTCGTGCGACTGACCAGTAGGCGATAATTGGCCTCCCCAACACTCGTCCAAGTTAGTTTAGAATAATTAGGATCTGTATGTACTTCATCTTTCGGAGAAAGGAGCGTCGAAGGCTCTTCCGAAAGAGGTGCTGTGGGCGTTTGACTATATAAATAATCAGGATGCTCATTGACGATATAAGCACGCATTGCTGCAATTTGCTCCATTGAAAATACGCTTTGGCAATTGTCTAAAGCATAAGACATGAAGTAATTTCCATCACTGTAAAATGTTTCTCCATTGGGATCTTTTTGTAAGACGGTGCTAGAATTATCACCTGCACAAAGCCAACGATAGCTTAGATAATCTGGAGGCGTATCACAAAATCCATCTGCTGCATCCAAACAATTACTGCCATCAACAAGCTCCACAAAAGTAGTATCTATAATAAGGGTATCCAGAATCAACGTGTCCTTAAAAAAAGTGTAGTCATAGGTGACAGTCGTCGGCGTCACTTGGCCAGGCGAATAAGTTTTTCCTTCCCAACCCAAAAATGGATGTGGTAGCGTAAAAGCATGACCGACTTCATGCGCCCAAGTATGTGCATTAGAACCGGCACAACTAATGTTCACCGCAATACTCGCATAGGGCAAATTATAGCCACAATTACCTGCTGGATCATCCAAAAAATAAGTATTCAGCGTATGTGGAACATCATTTTCAAACATCATCTGCGCTCCTTCTATCACCGTATTATGCTTATTGTAAGCATCACTATTGATATAATGGATAGGACTTTCTAGAAAGAATTGAATATTGGCTTGCGCATAATCGCTATTCAATCGACAGATAGAATTTAACAATGAATTGAATCGGAAATAACCTTTGCCCTTATCAGTTCCTAACAAATGAACCGTCAAAGGAACGTATAGGATAGTATCTTCCTCCGGAGCCGAATAAGCATCTGGCACATGTTGAAATTTAGTTAACCAAGAAGATTTTTGACTCGGAGTTCCACATGGTTTCTGAGCTTGCGCAAAAAAAGGAATTAGCAAAAGAAAAAGAAAAGAAGTAAATTTCATCGTAGCTGTATCTGTTTTGGTTAACGCTAAGGTAGGGATATTTTTTTAAAGCTTATTTAAGTCTTTTCAAAAACGGAACAAGCACACAAAAAATAGCCAAAATCCCCCTAAAAAACCTTAGCTTTGCCTTTTGCGTAAGCAATCATAAATTTTTAGAAGAATTAAGGACTAGACATGATGAAAATTACTTTTCCAGACGGCAACGTAAAAGAGTATGCTAAAGGAACTACAGCTTTAGAAATTGCTTCCTCCATCAGTGAAGGATTAGCTCGTAATGTGTTGGCTGCCAAGGTGAACGGCGAAGTCATAGATGCCATGCGACCCATCCAAGAAGACAGTTCAATCGAGCTGAAAACATGGAGGGATGAAGAAGGGAAAGCCGCTTTTTGGCACTCTTCAGCGCATTTGATGGCGGCTGCGATTGACCAATTATACCCTGGTACGAAGTTCGGAATCGGACCTGATATCGAACGGGGTTTCTATTACGATATGGATTTGGGTGATACGGTCCTTTCGTCGAAAGACTTTGATAAGATCGAGCAGAAGATGAAAGAGATTGCTCGCCAAAAAGAAAAATTTGTCCGTAAGGAAATGTCTAAAGCTGATGCCATCGCTTATTTTGAAGCAAAAGGCGATGAGTATAAATTGGAATTGATAAACGATCTTGAAGATGGTACTATTTCTTTTTATGAAACTGGTGAATTCACAGACTTATGTCGTGGGCCACACTTGCCCGATACTGCCAAAATAAAAGCTGTCAAAATTATGTCTGTGGCAGGTGCTTATTGGAGAGGGGACGAGACGCGCAAACAATTGACGCGTCTCTATGGTATTACGTTTCCGAAAGCGAAAGAACTGACGCAGTATTTAGAATTCTTAGAGGAGGCGAAGAAGAGAGATCATCGGAAGTTGGGCGCAGAATTAGAATTATTTATGTTCTCTGAAAAGGTTGGTCAGGGATTGCCGATTTGGTTGCCCAATGGTACGGCTTTGCGCACACGCTTAGAAGATTTTTTGAAGGCCGAACAATTAAAGCGTGGGTACCAACCTGTCATTACACCGCACATTGGAAAGAAAGAATTATATGTGACTTCTGGTCACTATGAAAAATATGGAGCAGATAGTTTTCAGCCCATTAAGACCCCTGGATTAGACGAAGAATATTTGTTGAAGCCGAT
>JAUTBZ010142118.1:0-12675 GCA_032361785.1 Lepetodrilus galriftensis | reverse complement strand
TGTTAAAGGTATCCTACGGGCGAGTAGAAATTTCATGTTTTGTTATTTATATCATTATTCGGGCGAGTACGTTTTAAGTTAATTTCCAACCCTGCTTGTAGTGTATTAATGTCATTGTAATTAACTATTACCCTGTTTGAAAAGAGTTGAATTTATAATTCTATTGTGTGAGCTGTAATTATTTTTCTTGATAATGGTAGTCGTACATTTTCATTATTGTGTGGTTTCCTCAGAATGACTCTATACATTTGAATTAACTACATATTGTGGATGCTTCTATTGGAAATGGATTTTAGTAAATGATTAATGTTGCCTTGCACGTGTGATGTTGAACGTATTGAGGGTATTGATCTCAGTGGAAAGGTGATCTGGTACGACTTTGCCATTCTCCCCACACGAGCCTGTTTGATGTCTCATCCAGCCCTGCTTTCAAGTGAAGGGAAAACCTGCTACCACATAATACTGAAAAATGATTAGTTTTTGTCTAATGCTATTTAATCCAATAAAGTGCTGTAGTCCGTAGGTTTGAGGGCCAAGCAGTTTGTATGTCTCGCACCCGTGTCGTGCATCTCTGTCTCCACGACGTGGACACACGGCGACACGCACACGTCCACTAGAACACTGGCATCAGCAGCTCGCCGCGTCACAGACGTCAACATGGATGAACCGACGTCTGCCGTTGGCTCGTAATCGTCAATATTTTCAACGTGCGTCCTATCTTTGCTAATATTTTGAAGAATATTTATGGTTAACGACCGTGGAAGCACGTTTCGTATGCCGATGTCTTTAGTTGAGCCACGTCTAACCAGCGGCTCTCTGGACTGACTCTCGCTGCTCAGGTCCGAGTCGGTGATGTTGGTGAAGCTGGGGCACGTCCTGGAGCGGACCTGACTCCTCCGGGGCGACGGGTCCTCGTCGCAGGTCTCCGTGTCCGTCTGCTCCATGTCGTCCAGCTCGTACTCAGAGTCCTGCTCACACTTCTGCAGGGCAAACACCGTGTTCTTCTTCCTGCAGAACACCAGCATCAGCCCCGTGGTGGAGATGGTCACGATGAGGAACAGACTCATGATGACGAGGACCGCCACCAGCGAGGAGTTCCGCGAGACGGCGGTCACGCTGTGAGACTGGAGGTAGTTCGACGGAACGCTCTGTGCGGTGGTGTTGGTGGACAGCGTGGAAGACGGAGCCAGCACCGACAGCACCGTCAGCGAACCGTCCACACCCGCGCCCGACGTGGAATTTATCAGGAACAGTTTCGTCGATCCCAGCTTTGACTCGGGGCTGTGTTTCGACCTCGCTTTATTGGCGGCCTGCCGTAAGGTCCTGCGAAGGTAGAGCCGGAATTTGATTTCCAGTTTCATGTCTCGTCCTCGCAGTTTTCCCTTCATGTTCAATTACACAGCTTCAACAATGTCGTACGCGGGACCAGTGGAGAATCTCTCTGAAGAGTTTCACTTTAATTGGATGACAGATAAAACCATCTGGGAGAAAGACTCGAGGCCATGAAATTTCCATTTCTACTTAAATCAAGTCTCACTTCATTTTCTAGTGGCAATATTTATGTCATTATTCTGAAATATGTAAATTTTCAGATTACGAGTCTAGAATTATGGAGCGCACAGATTGGATTCATTGATTGAGTGAGTGGAGGAATTCAGAAGTTGTCAGCTAGCTCTGGTCTTTCAAGTTTGTATTGTTCAAGTGGGTATTGTTCAAGTGAGTATTGTTCAAGTGGGTATTGTTCACGGTGACCAGGAAGACGTACAGAAATGTGTTCCTTTGATGTTATTTACACAGAATTTTAAACCATCCCTGATTATCTCAATATCTTATTGTTAACTCCCGCTCAATTATCCCAGCCCCCGCTCAATTATCTCAGCCCCTTTACGTATATCTCAGCCCCTTTACAGATATCTCAGTATTTTTAGATGTCTCGGCTCCTTACAGATATCTCAGCCTCCTTGCAGTTATCTCAGCCCCCTACCAATTATCTCAATCCCCTTACAGATATCTCAGCCTCTTCTTTCAGCCCCTAACATTTAAATCGACCCCCTCACATTTATCTCAACCCCTCAATTATGTCAGTCATATTTATCTCGCTACTCCTCAATTACCACATCCCCCCGTACAGTTGTCTCACGGCCACAGGAAGTTATGTCACCTCTCAGTTATCTTGATCACACTTGGTTATCTCGGCTCGTTCTATTTATTCCAGCTCTCTATATCAGGACAAATTCCATTTTCACGATGGCTGAATGCAGATGGATGGCCCAGATGAATTCACTTTGTAGAATTTGGCGTGAATATCTTTTCCTATTGGCTGTTATTTGGCGGTCAATGGCTGCAGGTCCTACTCTGAGTTTTCGGTCGTATCCAGCTGTTGAACCACTGATTTATTCCTTCTTGTAGTTTACTCTCTAACCAGGACCAGGACCGCTCTCAAACCTGAAACAAAAGAAAGGCAATGATTAACATTGTACCCTGTATTGGTTCTTATGATACATCAATTATATGCCCATGAAGTTACAACATGTTTAAGATAATCCTGGTTGTATTACTATAAGAATTTTGTGTAGTAGTTTTCTGATGATCACATCCTCAGGGATATAACGTGTAGGTTGTATTAATCTTTCTCTCCTCGCTTACATTATTTCTATTTTACTACTAGGTTCTGAAGTTGTTTCCGTCTACATAATATGCTGAGAGATTCAACCTCAGTCTTCTCAACACTTCTGGCAGATATGAAGATTCTTTCTTGATATTTTCCGGATTGATGAACAATGGCAACATACTAATGTAAGCTTTCACATTGAAAAGAACATGCTCATTTTGGTAAAATTGAATCTTTTTAGTTAGTGCTCCCTCGATATAACGCCCTTCGATGCACCGTGAATTCGGATACAACGCGGGGTCCAACGTGGACCCCATTTAAAAAAAACACATTTCACCGTCAGCTATTCAGTATACTGAGTTGTTTATGTAAGTGACACAGTCGCGCATTGAAGGCTGAGGGAATTATTCGTAATTATACAGCCTCAGTCTGTCATTGCCTGGAGCTTACTTATATAACGTATTTTAGCATATGTCTACCCTCTCACTTCTGGATTATGCACAGATGTTGCTCTTTAGGGCATCTCTGGTTGCCTCCAACATGGAGAGGGTTAAAGAAACACAAGTTCAGTTTTGTAAGTGATCAGTTGTAGGGGAAGGATGACATCATGGAGGTTTATCAATATTCTAGTTGTTCTACCAGTATATATCATCTATCACACAGTCACAGGGCACCTATACAGTCACAGGGCACCTATACAGTCACAGGGCACCTATACAGTCACAGGGCACCTAATACACCCAGTCAGGGCATCGATGACAAGCTGGCGTTTCTCCTTCTGGTCCTAGTTCATTATGTAATACGTGGCCAGCCGTTTTCCCTACTCCGGTTAATCAGGTTCTCCGCGTCATGTAAGCCCTCCGCCTAACTAAGTTTGCATCTTTTACATTGATCTCCAGCAATCCTCACCAGGAAATTGTTTTTCGGCCTGCAACGAGGTGGCCATACTGCTGGTGGCGCTGCTACGCGCGCTGTGTTTGCTCATCGCGCTCTGCAGTAGTCCTCGCTAATCTCAGTCTTCAGTGGACCAGTCTTACTTGAACTCTCTCCTGCCGCAGCGAGGTCTTCTGTGGACCGGTCTTAACTCTCTTCTGTGGACACCCACTGCCACCGTGCAGCAGTATGTTGCCATGCGTCATTGAAGTAAAAGATGAGCCTACAGTTTCAGCCTAATTAGTCACTATTTTGTATTGATTTCTGCTTTGCCATTCTCTCCAGTACAACGACCAGATATGAATTATTTGTCTGATACCTGCCCGTCATCAGCTGACCAGTGCCGTCTGAAGCTATTGTGGCCATCAGCTAGTAAATGCTTCCTTTAAAGATTAATTCCTTTACACAGCTTTATAGTGTATGGGATGCTACGTGATTATCCAGTGGGGGCCTGTTCGCGAAACATTCGTATAATCTTCATAGCCTAAGAATGTGTATAACATTCTCATCGCTGTACTATTCGAATGTTTAGAATTGTCGTACGATCGTAAGAATGTTTTAACAATAGCCCCCCTGGGTATAGTTTCTTAAAGCGCTCATATCCACTATGAGACCATAGCGCTGTCGTAAATGCTTGATCACCATGTATTATAGATCGCTACGAGAATAGTAGATATGAAAGCTTTGAGAAACGATACCCATGTGTATAGAACAGCCATTCAGAGCAGTCTCGCCATGCTAACTGTCCTTAGCTGATACTGGATTTATGTTGACCAGTCATAACGACTTCATTATTATAAAATAATTATTCTCTTTTCATTTGCTGTATGTCCCCAAGTGCTGCACAGCTCGTTGATGACAATATGTTGGGATAGACTAGAGGAGTCTTGTTGATGACAATGTTACATACACGGGGGCCTTCATTGATAACCGACCATATTAAGTACAAGGGGGCCTTCATTGATAACTGACAATGTTAAATATACAAGGGGGCCCTTCATTGATCACTGACCATATTAAGTACAAGGGTGCCTTCATTGATCACTGACCATATTAAATACAAGGGGGCCTTCATTGATAACTGACAATGTTAAATACAAGGGTGCCTTCATTGATAACTGACAATGTTAAATACAAGTGAGCCTTCATTGATAACCGACAATGTTAAATACAAGGGGCCTTCATTGATAACTGACAATGATAAATACAAGGGGGCCTTCATTGATAACTGACAATGTTAAATATACAAGGGGGCCTTCATTGATAACTGACAATGTTAAATACAAGGGGACCTTCATTGGTGACTGACAATGTTAAATACAAGTGAGCCTTCATTGATAACCGACCATGTTAAATACAAGGGGGCCTTCAATGATAACTGACAATGTTAAGTACAAGGGTGCCTTCATTGATAACTGACAATGTTAAATACAAGTGAGCCTTCATTGGTGACAATGTACAGTGGTTCTAGGGGAGGTCTGGGAGCTCTGAATTCTCTGATTACCATGTTTAATGCATTCTTGCTGTTATTGATTGTAGTGATCTGCGGTCAGAGAATAATATGTATATGTATGAACACTTGGACTTGGGTCAGCGATTCACAGGGAATATTGACCTGAAGACCCTGTCAAGACGGATATTGTATCTTGGTCTGCTCAGTAATTACACAGAAATGTTTTGTTATCAGAGAAGAAATCAATATTGGAGCGCTTGCATGTGATAAACATGTGTCTCATCTTCGGAGGGGGGAGGGGGAGTACTGATGGCTTGTGGCGTGGGGGTGGCGGAGACATCACCTGCATCTTCTGTGCCAGGCGGTCGTAGGGTATTGCTCACTATCTCATACTTTGATGATATTGTAATACTGTAGTTGTGGTTATAGCCAAGTGTTTTGTTATGCCGCATTGTTCACCCATTTCCTAAAAGCGCATTTGAGTAATTGTTCTGGTTATTTACCCTATATTGATGTTTAGAATGATAATATAAACAATAATTTCATTTAAAAAAAAATAATAATAGTGATAATAGTGATACAAAGTTCCATGCTTTACTGTGAATATTACTGTTTTTGTTTGTTTCTGTAGTAGATCCATGACATTCAACAGCAATATAATATCAGGAATGTAAATATGATATATGTGATATTTTTATTAAATTTTAGCTCAGACAGAAGCAACTTTTTCCATATTTTTAACAAAAGTAGCATAAAGAAATTCTGACACATAATGTCACCTCGATAGTGATACATGATGTTTGTTGGAGACTCGGCGCAAATTGCAGTCAGTATGGTATTCAGTGCAGTGACTTTTACGTACTTTAATTACGTTAATGTACACACCTCCAAAATAAGAATATTGAATTTTGTGTACAGAGTGAGAGGGATATGGAATCTTATCCGAGTCTCGGTTTGATGGTTGCAGTCAATTCTGAGCTTTCCTTTGTGCGGCTATTTGCCAGAGTTTCTCAGTCCATGTAGGCTCCAGGATTGTGTCCGATTGATCAGCGATTGATTGAAAGTTCCATCAATACTTCCTCACTAACTACTAGTGATCTGAAACCCCTCGGGAGGTGTGATCTCGCTCCGTGACTACGGTGTAATACGTACACCCTGATCCACCCACTCACATACACGCAGACAGACATATCCATGTGCATACATGTACACATTCTGAATGCCATCGTATGTTTATTAGACTAAAAATAACAGTGTTTGACAAAGTTTAAATTCAGCATGGCATCAGTACCACAAGACTTTTATTCAAAGGCCACGTAGAGAGTATGCCGATTGTGTGCCTTGACTTTGTCATTTTGTGGCCACACAGAAGATCATCGGGACGTATTTGTGCCGATATCACGTCTTAAGATCACGTCAATAAAAGAACAAGGATCCATCCTTAGAGTTGGGATTGCGATATTCACCAAATATTTCCACGTTTTTTTTATTATGTTTGAGCAAAAACATATTGCAATTGGCATTCAGAATTCAAATCTAGATGATGTTCAAATATTGGAGTTGCCTCAGAAATGAAAGTCACGGAAACAATCAATATCAGAAAATTTGATGGAAAGAAATGAGTAAACAGTAATATCAGTGCTGTTGTTTGTGAACGAATCTGATTTCACGCAGTGTCAATAAATCCATGAAGTATGATTAATATAAACACGGTAATAACCTAGTATTAGGTTTTAATATGTGGGACAAAGTGATGTCATATAATGTGTTTTACATTTAGTACATGATTTTAACTCTCTCCCTGGTGAATTAGGCACAGGTACTTCTCTTTAGGGCATCTCTGGTTGCCTCCAGCATGGAGAGGGTTAATATAAACACGGCAATAACCAGAGTACGCTATTATGTTTATTATGTGGGATAAAATGGTTGGTCATGAAATGTGATTTACATTATTATATAGTACACGATTTTAATGAGTTTCCAAAAGGTCTGCAATGAATCTTTTAAAAAGAAAATGGCCAACACTCCCTATTATTCAAATGTCAAATGTGAAATATCAAACACTTATTTCTGGTATATTGGAAACTAACAAGGAAACAGGCAGACATGTATATCAATTTAGACAAATCTAATGTCCGAGTAGGTATTCTACATATTCAAATTTTGGGGATAAATGCTGCATATTTTTCCAGTTGGAAGCACCACATATGTAAAATATATTTGAAGGATGGTCTTACAGATGCAATAGAACATCATATTCATCTCTGCCGACATGTCACAGGGGGTTCTTCTTTGCTAGTTTAGAAATACATCCATCTTAAATAATCCATATGGTAGTAATTTTGTACAGTCAAGGGAATATGCACACATTTAGAAAGTTTGGTTTCAATGCATTAAGATTTGTTATGTTTCATTCCATGTAAATCTAATATATATTTAATCAAAATCTTTGAACAAATAATATTTAACTTATATTCAATCAGGGCTCTGGACTATCATATGCCCGACGTACAGGGGCAAGTTGAATTATTGTCATGCATCAACCTATTTTTTAAGATTACAAGCACAGTTTGACATGCGAGCAAGTCATTTTTATCTAAAAGTTCTAGTGTGGGAAAGTAACTAAAAATGTTAGTCTAGAGCCCTGTTAATAATACAATTGGATTTAGTAGTAATACTTTTCATATCAAAATGGCAAAAACTTAGTTGTTCGCATATATGCCAATGTCAATGTTTTTCCTGCCATCAGCAAGATGACATGTAGCAATGTGCTAATACAATGTCGTGATACAATGCGCTAATACAATGTCGTGATACAATGTCGTGATCGGCTGTAGAAGTGTGAGAAGGTCAGAAATGACTATTTAAATATGATGACTTATGACATTATGACACCATAAACTGCTTGAGGTATTATTTGCAACTTAATATGTTCAAATTCGTAATAGTCAGGTGCTGTTTTTCTCCCCACCAGACGACGTAAATCAGATCTTTTTGTGCTGCTTGCGTTCCCAGTGACAGTGAAATTGACACGCAGCATTATCAGCACTGATGTCTTGCATCAAATTCCTTTGAATCTAATATTTCTGTCCAATGGGGAATACGGTTTCTGATAACAAAAAAATAAATTAAAAGTATTTCTGTTTTGTATGAACAAATTTTTTTTATATTTTTTTTATTAATTTTAATACAAATGGCTATTTCAACTGTATCCTGTGATAGATCTATTTCACAAACACTTACGTTTGCTGGGAACATCCAACAATCACTCACTTTAACTATTAGTTTTATCATATTAATTATATATGTAATGTAGTTAGGATTGCTGACTTCGCTACCTTTTTGCGTTATCTTTTCATATTTGATTACACATACTGAAACTGAAAGCATGTAAAGTAATAATGGAAGAGATAGTTCATTGGGGGAATTATTTTCTATGTGATGTTCACTGACTAGTCCCAGTGAATCTATCTGTCTGTATCAATATAGTATTACTAGGTATTCTGCAGAAAGTGAGATATTAAAACGCTGTTGTATCCAGCCATCAGCTAGTTGCAGTTAAGTCGGTGAGAAGATAGAAAGTTCCTTTCAAAGGAAGCGATTATTCTACTTTGAAGTGAACACTCTCCCATTAGCTCGGATTGCAATCTCTGAGGTATTAGTAACTCGTTTACAGAAATGTATAGATTGAGTGCGTCTATCAAGGCATGGGTAATTTAGTTAACTATAGATTCGTAGTGTTTTTATATTTGTAGATTGCAATATCTGGATGTATCGAGTACTTACTTCTAATGTGACTGTAAATCCATAAATACAGAATATTTCTTGTTGAGATTTTCTTGGTAAAGTTGGGTGTTTCATGGAGTGAGGTGTGCCAGCAATATGACGGACCACCCAGTCTGATTCAGGCTGAAATAGTGGTCACACTCGACAAGTATAGTGGTCACACTCGACAAGTATTCCTTTCCGGGATTGGCTTAGCTCCGGTGAATCCTGGCAGCAAGTTTAATTCACTTCTGTATTATCTAGGCATTCATTTACGTTTGTAGTATCCAGGATCTGTGTTCACTTGTGTGGGAGCCTAGACTTTATTGGCATCTACACAATCCACGGCTGTAACTCAAATGCTTACGGTAGTACCTGAGTCTCATCCAAAGCTGTAACTCAAATGTGTAGTATCTGATTCTTCATTGACATCTACACAATCCACGGCTGTAACTCAAATGTGTAGTACCTTAGTTCATTGACATCTACACACTCCACGGCTGTAACTCACATGTGTTCTATGAGAGCCTTCATTGACAACTGTAGCCTGGTGAGGCTGTGACTGGACTGAGGTGCAGCTAATCACGGAGCTGGTCCTCATTGAGTTCCGTGTCGTCAGTGGCTGTCACGATCAGTCGGAGTGCGACGGCTCCCTGCAGCTGTTTGTCCACACCGACACACCGCTGTCAGCCAGACCACTGACCAGATGATCCAGCACCTGCTGACTGACCAACCATGTGGCCATTGTCCAATACTAAATACCCAATACGCGGATCACACGGCCGTTATCGCTGTAGTAACTGCTGGCTTGGCTGGCTGGCCAATGCTACAGTGCGTCTCTGTCTCGCTCTCGTAGCTTGTATCAATAGTTAGTATTGAACACACAAGCACGGTGCCACAGAGATGTGTGGTGTGTGCTAGTGATGACGGTGCTTCCTGTCAGACTGCGATATCTTCTTGTCAGACTGTCTTACCCTCTTATCAGACGTACCATCTTGTATTACCAATTAGTCAGACTATTGGCCTCTTGTCAGACTGTTGTCAGATGGTTAACGTCTTGTCAGATTGTTATCTTTTATTAGAAAGTTTCATTTTTGTTATCATATTGTCACTGTATTGCCCTCTTATGAAACTGCTACTATGCCAGACTATCTAGTCAGACTTTTCATGTTATCAGAGTTACATTTAATCATGCTGTTATCTTCTCATCAGACTGCTACACTCTTGTATGATGTACACTTTGTCATGTATGGGCAACAGATTTCCACTTTGACGTAAACTCACTTACGGTACTCATCTTTTGTCAGATTGTTATCCGTTTGTCAGACGTAACATGATCTGTTATCCACAGTGACTGCAAGAGACTGCTACCTGGGACTGTGCTGCATCATGTTGCAGTCATCTCACTAACTGGCTGCATCATACTGCAGTCATCTCACTAACTGTGGCTGCATCATGCTGCAGTCATCTCACTAACTGTGGCTGCATCATGCTGCAGTTATCTCACTAACTGTGGTTGCATCATGCTGCAGTCATCTCACTAACTGGCTGCAGTCATCTCACTAACTGTGGCTGCATCATGCTGCAGTCATCTCACTAACTGTGGCTGCATCATGCTGCAGTCATCTCACTAACTGGCTGCATCATGCTGCAGTCATCTCGCTAACTGGCTGCATCATGCTGCAGTCATCTCGCTAACGGCAGTACCACCACTGATTAAGCCTTGTTTTCCCTGGCTTCTCCTCAGATCATTACCGTAGCTTCTTTTTTGAACATGATTCAAATGTTTTGTGGCATTTTCTCTTTCATGTAATCAACACATAAATCCCAAGAAAGTTCAGTTGCTAATGATAAGAAACTGCAAAGCACTGTGTACATTAATTAAATCTACAGTAATTAGAAATAGAAATAGGTGAATGTTTAGTAATATTTTTTAGAAGACTTGGTTTTGTTGTAAACAATAGGCATCTGTTTCCCTGTATATGATCATCAAAATGGTTGAAATATTCCCGCAGCGACGTTAAACTCCATAATCACTGACTCACCCCTTACAGTAGGATGGATATGTTTTTCTGATTTTTTTTCTCTGTTGTATATGACTACATTCATCTTATGTTATTATTTATACAGCTATTTTCCTGGGGGCAATGTTTCCGAAGCTGTGGTATACGTAACGACATCATTAAGTCTTTGTGGACGAACATTTTACTTTTTCATGATCATCAAACTGTTCTCCACAAGCAGCTTACCGATGTTGTTACGTATCTGATAGTTTCTGAACATGCCCCCAGGGTGATTTCCAGGGTGTACATTTTTTTACAAGCCGAAGGTCGAGTGGTATATAATATAAGAAATTTCAGCTTGTGAAATCCTGTATGCACTGGAAGTAGCGCTCGTAATAATTTTATCCAAAATCATACTAGATCTACACTTGTAAGAAAGCAAATGTTTTTCTATCACAGAACTCGAGAACGGTCACAATGACATCATAGTTACAAGGTTTCTCCGAACGCGCAATCCCATACGCAAAAATTGCAAGTTTGGACGCACTTTATTAATAAAAGTTGTTGATAAGTATATCAACATGCGTACCCGGGACTCTAAAAAATTGAAACCTAAGTGGAACCCTGTAGTTAGTAATGAGGTCACAACTTTTACCTACAGCCAAATTGGGATTGTACAACTTTTACCAGGACACCTCTCAACCAATCAAATCTCTTGAATTATCATATTTTCTTTTATAATACCATACTTTATATGGCTACATTAGGCTGATGTTTTGATGTATACGGCTACACTGAGCTGATGTTTTACTGTATACAGTTACATTCCCCGGGTGTTTTAGGAAGGCCTTCTAAGCTCAGCCTGTATTGATCCGCTGCGGACAGATGCCATCCAGCCAGCGCAGCACAGTTTGATAAGGAAATAGCCCATGTCCACACTTAATTAAATGCTGTTTATATTGATTTATTATGTTTGGCAAGTAATTACTGTCCGTCTACATTGTGTCATATACGAACGTCCCGTTTACTGTGTGATAAGATCAACAGTGGTAGTGAAGTTTTCGAAGACTCACATGATAAGATCAGCAATATTGTTGAAGTTTAATGAAAGAGGTTTGAACATTGACGTGATCAGATTGGCAATAGCAATACTGAGTCTCAATTACGGAGTTTTGAACATTGACACGATAGCATCAGCAATATCGGTGATGAAGTTTACTGCCTAGAATCTCATGATAGACCTTCCTACAATTCATCTGGAAAGTTTTAGTTTTTTTCCCCCTGATAGAATTTATCTGGAAAGGTCGTTTGGGAGAAAGCTTGCTAGAATTTATCTAGGAAGGTTTACCAGGAGAAGGCTTGCTAGAATTTAACTGGAAAGGAATATTTTATTTCTGCTTGCTAGAATATTTCTGGAAAGGTAGACTACCAGGAGAAGGCTGGTTCAGGGGGCCCAGGATATGTATTCAACATCAAGAGAACCCTGGCTCTAATCTATGTGGACTGGTATATTGGACATCAAAATAACCCTGGCTAGGAATCTATGTCGACTGGTATATTGGACATCAAGAGATCCCTGGCTAGAATCTATGTGGACTGGTATGGACATCAAGAGAACCCTGGCTAGAATCTATGTGGACTGGTATGGACATCAAGAGATCCCTGGCTAGAATCTATGTGGACTGGTATGGACATCAAGAGATCCCTGGCTAGAATCTATGTGGACTGGTATAAACATCAAGAGATCCCTGGCTAGAATCTATGTGGACTGGTATATTGGACTGGTATAGATGGTGACTGGTATAGATGTTGACTGGTATATATACACCTGGAAAAAAAGTATCGCAACACCCGCAACTATCAGGCCTCAAGTCAAAATTTCAAAATATGTTGAAAATCTGTTTGTGGGG
>JAUTBZ010142117.1:0-23989 GCA_032361785.1 Lepetodrilus galriftensis | reverse complement strand
AGAGTGTGAATCCTTCAGCAAAACCAGCGATACAAAAAAACACCAATGTGTTTCATGTTCAGAAAATTCTTCCTGCACCGAAGCCACATCGTCTGCTTGTGTAGAGGGCGACTGCACAGGCTGTACCCAGTCTGCGGATTGTGCACATATCGCCGGAAAAACGAGTTGCCATAATGGCGAATGCGTTGCTTGCGCTGGTGACAATGATTGCAATGGAGAGAAATGCGATTCTACACAATTTGTGTGTGCCGAATGTATTGATAACTCACACTGCTCTTCTTTCCAAAAGCCAGCATGTAAAGTTGAAAACGATGCGACGCAGAACTCATGTGTTCAATGTGTTCAAAACACAGACTGCCCAGCAATTCTTGCTTCACGATGCGATGGAAGTAACGAATGCGCGTCATGTAAAGTCGATGCGGATTGCAGTCATCTTACCCACGGACTTCATTCCTGCGATTCAGGAAGATGCGTCGAATGTAAAAGTGACGCACAATGTGGAGGCAAAGTTTGCAATCGAAAAACACATCAATGTTCAACCCAAGATGTGGGGTCTAGAGATACCTGCGAATCCTGTGTTGGTGACAGTGCTTGTCAAAGTGGAGCTTGTATCGACACCCTATACAAAGGAAGCGCCAATGGTGCGTTTTGTCTCCCAAAGAAAAGCGGTGCATGCAGCAGTCCCTACATTACCACGATTTCTCGTAAATCCATTGATGGGAAGGCATTACAAAATTATTGCGGCATAGACGAGGAAACCACGACTTGTCAGGCCATGACAAGTCCTGGGTACTGCACGATTTCGCAAAGCTCATGCGTACAAGGTGCGGCCTGCTGGCGAGATTATGTGAATCATTTATACCGCTGTGGTAATAAGTGTAATAACCATAGTGAGTGCAAGGGAGCAAATACCTGTAATCTGATCGCTGGTGCTTGTACTCGCTACTAAAACCTATCAGGGTTTACTAATCATCTTTGTTCTTTCCACAACTGATTGTGCAGCACTCCTCCCAAGCCAGGGAGAGAAAATCAACCTTTCGCTATTTTCGTAATAGACTTTACTTTTAATTTTAGGAGCGAGTCCCAGAGTTTGGATTTTCCAATCGCCTTGTATAGGGATGGGATGATCGATGGTTTTCTTTTTTAACTCAAAGTATTGAGCGTGTAGATCGTAAAAAGACTTAATATCTTCCAGCTTTGGCGGAGATTTAGACACACTTCCTAAGGTGACCCGAAGGTAGAGATCTTTACGATATTGTTGAACACCAACCTGAATATCCGTCGCAAAAATAATTCGGTTTTGAAACTTGCGAAAAATATCTTTTACTTTCTGGGGATCATGTCGCCCAATTTCAGCAAGGCGAGCTGCCACATCTACCACCGTATTGGGATAGGTTGAGAGCAGTTTTTCTACAGAATCGATATCCTCTGGATTATTAGCAAAATGAAGAAGCATAAAGGTCGTTTTAGGGTGTTTTTTAATCACGCGATTTCTTGCGTCCAGGAGTTCTTTTCTGGACGGAAACTCCTCGCCAAAAAAACTCCAACTTGGGGCAATCGATAGTTCTGCATAACGTTCATTATCTTTATCAATCGGCTCGAAAAAGGCCTTGGGATCGGAGGTATGGATTGCCACCAACATCCCGAGTTTTCCGGCTTCGCGCCAGAGGGGATCCAGCCGGGGGTCGTCGATTTTTAACAACTCACCATTTTTTAAACGAACGCCTAAACCCAACGCTTTGGAGATTTTAAGACCTGCAAACCCTAGGGATGACGCTTCTCGAAGGCTCTGCGCTGCGTACTTTCCGAAAGCGGGATCATCAATATTAGACCAATCGACATTGGCGAAATTTGCGATTCGCCCTGGGAAAGGAGAACATGCTTTCTGAGTTTGTTTTCTACGTTTTAAACGGGAACCTCCGCTCATATTCACCACACGTCGGATTCCGTTTTCATCCATAACCTTAACAAAGGTTTCGATGGTTAGCGGACTCAAATGTGTATGCGCATCGTTCCAAAGGCGAGGCTTATGTTGATTTTTTTTAGGACTTTCTTGGGTGTTTTCGCCTTCTTTTTTATCAAGAGTTGAGGGGTTTTTCTGAAGAGAGGGTTTATTTTGACAGGATTGAAGAAAGATTAAAATCAACACCAGCGCGAAGTAGCGCACACGTTTAATTCTGATGCTTAAATAGCGTTCAGGCTTTCCCAAAATTGATCTCTGCATCACTTAGACGAACATAATTAGGTTCTAATTCCGCCAGGGGATCGCCACCCTTTTTTAAAAAACGATCCCTACCAAGGAACGCAATCGAAAGCGCTGAGGGTCCATCCCAAGCTTGGGAGAGCACTAGGTTTCCTCTTTCTTCTAATGCATTTTTTAGCTTCGGCCCGCTGTGTGTGGCGTTACCCATTACCATCAGATTGTTGAAGATCTTACTAATTTTAAGGAATTCTTCAGGTGAGGCGCTTTGCGCGGGGAAATGAGTTTTGATTTCTTCACCCTCTTTTTCATAGATCGCGAAATACACTTCTGAACGTCGTGCATCAAAAAGAGTAGCGACCGGTCCATTATGGATTCCAAACACAGGGTTTGCACTCGCTAATAAACTCGAAACGCCAACGATGGGAGCACCTGCGGCCAAGGCGATTCCTTTCGCCACAGCCAGTCCTACCCGAGCTCCTGTGAAGGAACCTGGACCGATTCCTACGCATAAAAGATCTATAGAACGTCGTACAATTCCTTGCTGTTCAAACATGTCTTCAATATTTTTTAGAAGGGTATCTGCATGATTTGAAATCGCATAATGGGTCCTCCTGGCTAGTACGCGATCCCCTTTGGTTAGCGCCAAGTTCTGAGCAGTAGTAACGGTATCAATGGCAAGGATGATGGGGTTTTGGTTCATTAGAAAAGCTCGTTTAGCCAATCGGCAAAAACTGCCCAGTTATTTTCGATATCGTTTTTAAACGCAAAAATAAACAATACGATGATGAGAGAGAATCCAATATAGGTTGCGATTTGTCGCGTTCGAAAACTTAGTGGACCGCGTTTAATGGCTTCCAGTGCATAGAGTAAAAGGTTGCCACCATCCATAATAGGAATAGGAAGCAAGTTTACTAAAGCGATATTTATAGAAATCACCGCCATCATTTCTAAAAATTTATCCCAACCTTCTTTTCCAGCATTCGCCGCCATTGAGCCAATACCAATCGGCCCACTGAGATTATCCATCGACATATTACCACTCAGCATCCTCGCCAAACCCTCTGTAGTCAGTCGAATTAGTTTCCAGGTTTGAGTAAAAGAAGTGACTGTTGCGTGAACAATTCTCTCACCAAAAGGAAAATCAACTTCTTCAGGTCCAACATGATTCGCGATATGATCCCAACCGATTGCGTAATCGGAAAAATCTAAATTTCTAACCCGGGGATGAAGTTTTAGGGTTAGTGATTCACCCTCTCGATTTACGACCACATCAAAACTAACGTTAATATCTTCTGCGTCTACACCTTCATCGTTGGCCTCGTTTGTGGTTTTCCACAGTTTGGTATGTATGGCAGAAATAGCCATAAACCAAATATCGTATTCCACACCGTCGATGCTTTGAATACGATCGCCCATTCTGAACCCATCTTTAAAAGCAGGCGACTCTTCTTGCACTCCGCTAAGAACCATTTCTGCGGAAAGTAAGCCAAGAGTACAAACACCAGTATCACATTGAGGTGTGGCTTTTATCTGTAGGGGTTCACGAGAATAAATGATGCCATAATTGGCGTTCAGTTTGTTGGATCTTAGAAGATCAAAAGTCAGTTCTTTACCTTGTGATTCGTGAATAAGTGAAAGCACTTTATCGTAACGACGTACACGTTTCCCGTTGACTCCGATAATCGTATCAAAATCTTTAAACCCTGCTTTAGCCGCGATCGAGGTAGCGTTGTCGACACTAATAATCGAACCGTAGGTAATAGGAACGACGCCAATTTGTCCGAGTTTGGTTTCATTTCCAAGAATACCCGTTCGGGTGTTTAGCTTGGGTGTAATTTCTAGTGTTTTTGATTTTCCATCACGTTCAACCACGATCGGAAAGGTCTCCCCTGGCCGGTCAACAATACGCGACGAGATATCGTGCCAATAGGCGATCTTTTCGCCATCGATTTCAATGAGCTTATCACCCGGTTTCAATCCGGCTTTCTTCGCCGGCGCACCGATCACCTGCCCAATTTGTGAAGGATCTGTTTTTGTATGCGTAAACGCGATGACGACGAAAAAAAGGAAAATAGGAAAGATGAGATTAAAAACGGGTCCCGCTAAGGTAACAAGTGTTCGTTGCCAAATCGGTTTCATCATTAAGGCACGATTCCGATCATCCTCGTCGATATCTTCCGTTTGTTCGAAACTCATTCCCAACATTTGAACGTATCCCCCCAAAGGAAGAACACCAATGATGTATTCTGTTTCGCCGTAAAAGAAGCCCACAAGTTTTGGTCCCATCCCAATAGAAAAACGAATGACTTTTACATCAAAAAGCTTTGCAACCAGAAAATGCCCAAGTTCATGAACGAAAACGACCACTCCTAAAAGAATCGCTGTATAGAAAATATATGACATTAAATCCTTTCGAGATTAAAGCAAAATGCGCTGACAAATATACACCCAAGGAGCGGCGAAAATCAACGCATCAATCCGGTCTAACATTCCGCCATGACCATATACAATGGTCCCACTATCTTTGACACCATGTGCACGTTTGATCAAACTTTCTGCTAAATCACCGGTTTGACCTAATAGATTTGCCGGAATTGCCACTAGAAGAATGCCTCCAATGGAAAGGGGCGTCCAAGCCAAAGCGAAATTCATGCCTAAGAACTGGTGGTCGCCCACAAGAGATGAGAACACATAATTCAATGCGATTGCGGATCCCACACTTGCAATGAACCCACCCACAGCACCTTCGATTGATTTGTTTGGACTCACCGCTTCATAGAGTTTATGTTTTCCCAAAGCTCGACCAGAAAAATAAGCTCCTGTGTCCGAAACCCAAACAATGGCGAGTGTTAATAGAATCCAAAGCGGCCCCGCGTTTCCGGCGTCTCGATGAAGGAGACCTAAAGTGGAAAGCAATACACCGCCATAAATAAGACCAGTGACGCTCGCAGAAACCAAAAGTGAAGCTTCTTTTTGTTCTTTGTAGCTAAAAAGAAAATAAAGGAAAAGGATAAGAAAAGAGACGCAAAGAATGCTTAGAGTCCATGTGTCCGTAAAGATATTTCCAAGCGACATGGTTTGGTCGGCAGGCGTTTTTCGATACATGGTCACAAAGATGGGAATGGCCAAAGTCGCCGTCAAGTAAGTGCCTGCTTTGTGTTTGGGGCCATAAACGATATTGCAAAATTCCCATGTAGACACGACAGCAGCAAACGCGACTAAAATCCCAAATGCCCAAGGAGGAGCAACGAAAATAAGAAAGATAATAACGGGTAAAGCGACGACTACGGTGACTAAGCGCGGTATGAGATCAGACTTCTTTTTATTTTCAGTCATTCTTTAACTTCTCTTCGAGTTTATCAATTTGATTCTGAATCGCCGGATTTGCATCCATACTTTGTGCAAAACGAAGGTTTTGGAGTGCAGAAGGAAGATCCTTTTTGGCGATACTAGATTGTGCAAGTCTTAAAAACTTCTTGCTTTGTGGATTAGAGGTAAGGGAATCCAGACGTTTTGGTCCAGTGTCGGCTTGAACCTTTGCAGACATTCGGATCTCACCTTTTATAAGATTATCATCATATCGATTTTTAAGCTGTCGATGGGAAAGGATTGAATAAGCTTCCACGATCATTTGATAGATTTTCGTAACCTTGAGCGTAATCGCATCTCCCCATTTTGTGCCCGAAATCGTAGCGTAGCGATCGGGATGATATCGAGCGCTGAGCTCGTCATAAACACTCACAAGTGCGTGATGAGGCGCACTATTTTGGAGTCCCAATATTTGATAATAATTTTGAGATTCGAAGCGTTTCAGCAAAATATTGAGTTCTTTATTGAAGGCTCTCCATTTTTCGAGATCGTCTTCTTCCTTTTGTTCTGGATAAACGCTCTTAATCGCGTTTCTTAAAATCGGTCCCGGAACTGGATATTGAATGGCCGAATCAGAAAAGTGATCGATCTCACTTGAGCCAAGCAGCAAAATAATTATGGAGGGAAAATGAGCTTTGAGTTGTTCCCGTAGATTGTTGCTTTTTCCGTCGGCAAGATCAGAATGAATGATCGCAAAACCCACATTTCTTGAAGCCAATTTCTCGACTACACCTGATCCTTTTTTAGCCGCGATCGGCTTGAATCGTTTTGGCGGAAGATCTCCCACGATTCTTCGTAGAACATCAATGTTCCCACACGCTATTAGGACATCTTCCATATGACTTCCTGTGGTTCCTTCAATCGCGATATAACTGCAAAAAAAAAACCGGTCAAGAAAGACCGGTTGTTAGGACGCTGTTAGCGATTACTGAACTGTAATAGTTGCAGTCATTGGGTTTTCAGTCATACGATTATCAACTGCGAATTCTCCAGCAGTATCAAAAGTATAAGTCCATGAAGCGCCAGGCTCGATGTTCTCGTCAATGTTGAGTGCAGGAATGCGTACGTTATGTACTTCTGCGTCTTCGTTGCTAAAAGTGACAATCGTTCCAACGGAAATAGTAATCGTTGTAGGATTGAACTTATAATCAGCGAGTTTTACAGTTGCAGTTTCTGCAGCTTGCTCAACTGGAGCAGCATCTTTTTTGCTTCCACAACCTACGGTCATAGAAAGAGATACGCCAAGAATCATAAGAATCGTTAGTTTTTTGATGAGTTTCATAATATTCCTTTTGTTCACAATTTCATGTTTGTTCATTGCCACACACCTTACCCCCTTATTTTTTGATGTCAAATACGATAATCGAGGCGAAAAATCGCCCTAAGACTGACCCAAACACCTCTCTAAACCCTCATAAGAGTCAATTTGCACACAAATATCATTTCCCTTTTTGATGTAATGGTTTTCAAAGTGCATCGGAGTCGATACTATAGGCGACCGATACATAACGAGTAACTGAGTACAAAATGACTTTAGAACGTTTTTTTCCCAAACCTCCAATTGGCCGCAGTGCGGTTAATGTTGCACATATTAACCTTAAGGGTCACAAATCACGCGGTTCAAAAGACAAAGACGCGTTGGTTACCATTATTGAAATCGGCGATTATGGTTGCCCCGATTGTTTGGAAGTCGAGAATTGGACAAAAGCGATTTTAAAAGACATTCCAGAAGCACGACTTTATTTTTTACCCACATCATCAGAAAGTCGACCCTCTGGCGTGATTCACGGAAACTTAGCAATGGATGCAATGGCTTCAGGAAAATTCTGGGAAGCCCATCGTTTAATCTGGAAAAATTTCCGAGATGATGCCGATACCACCATTGCCGCAATTCGTAGAACCCTTCGAATTGAAGCTTCATCAGAAGAAGACCTTCCAGGAAACGCGATCTATGAATCTTTAGAGTTATCCTGGGTTCCTACTTTTTTTGTAAACGGCATTCCCTATTTTGGTGTGGATCCCGAACCCCTTCGAAAGTTAGTTGATACCCAATTGGAATTCGCTAAAAAAATCGCGAAGGAAAAGAAGCTCTCCGGCAATCGGCTTTATAAAGAGTTAGTCGAACAAAACTCAAACCACTAATAATGCCCCAAAACCGAGTTTTCGCAGAACGAAATCTTCGATGGTATCCCGCATATATCGCCCTCACCGCTCGCCCTTTTCTTTCTTTTCTTTGAAAGCAAACTTTCTGTTAATGAAGTTTTACAAGTTGAAGCGATTTATTACCTCTCCGTTTTTTTTCTCGAAGTTCCCACCGGCTATTTTTCGGACAAGATGGGACGGGTCGTTTCACTTCGCATTTCGAGTCTTCTTTTTGTCCTCTCCTATTGTATCTTCTTTTTTTCGCATTCCTTTGAAAGCTTCGCGGTTGCACAAATCTTCCTTGCTGGCGGAATGGCCTTTTCTTCAGGAACGTTGACCTCTTTTCATTACGCCTCTTTAAAAGACGCGGGAAAACTCGACCTCTACCCCGAGAGGGAGGCGAAAATGGGGGGGCTCAATAACCTCGCCGGGGGAACAGCAGCCTTTATCGGGGGGCTTGCTGGGATCTATAGTCTTCGATGGGGACATGGTCTAACGGCGATCAGTTCTCTCTGCGCTCTGGGCATTTCTTTTTTTATATTTAGGGATGTCACCCCTTTCAATAAAGAGACCATGCATTTTGGATCTCAACTGAAGAATGTGATTAAGGAAATTAATCGACCTGTTTTGCGCTTCCTTTTCTTTTCCTCGCTTGCCATGACCGTCTTGGTTCATGTTCCTTTTGAGTATTATCAAATCTATTTATCGGAACTCACCCACGATGGTGGATCACTCTTTCGAGATACCCAGTCGACTTTTATCACTGGCCTCCACGCAGCCATGGCAATGTTCGCCTCGAGTTTGTTTGCACGATATTCTAGCCATCTCAATATCCGCTTCGGAATTCGTCGTACCGTCATGACCTCCCTAATGGTTATGACGGTGATAATCGCAGTGATGGCAAGTTTCTTGTCATGGTGGATCGCATTCATACTCATTTTTCGATCGGCGCCTTATGCCTTTCTTCGTCCCATCCTTAACGCCGAGATCGTGCCCCGCTTGCCCGAAGAATTAAGCGCCACTTTTCTTTCTGTGCAAAGTATGGCTGGGAGATTGGGTTTTGCGCTTCTTTTAGCCGGCCTAAGTTTGGGCAGCGGAAGCGGAACAAAAATTGAGAATATTCAAGAAATGTTAACACGATCGGCCTTTGTAGGTATTATCTTTATTCTTGTGAGTTTGATTCTGTTTCCGAGAAAGAAGCAATTATATTTGGACGAAAGACATGAAAAATAAACAAAACACAATCATTCTAATCAGCATTCTTTCTATTTTCGCATCGAGTTGCGTGGGTTATGACGTTCAACGTTATGACGAGGAAAACCAATGTTGGTTGCCCTATGAGGAAATCGAAACGGAGATCAGCTATGGAAGAACCTGCGGCGGGTCGGTGACCTATTCCAAAAAAGACGGGCATTGGTGGAAGTTTTTTAGTACTTGTTTACCCGATGGTTATAGTGATCGTAACCCACCTGAAGAACTATTGCGCTCCACGAATTGCGAATAAAGGGATTGTCCTCATGAAAAATAAACGAAATGCAATCATTTTAATCAGCATTCTTTCTATTTTCGCATCGAGTTGCGTATTAAGTGGGTATGACGCCCTACGTTACGATGAGGAAAACCAATGTTGGTCGCCTGAGGAAATTGAGTCGGAGTTCGTTTGGTATGGAAGAACGTGTGGTGGGTCAATTACCTTTGCTAAAGAAGACGGATACTGGTGGCAGTTCTTAAGCACTTGCCTTCCTGAGGGTTATAAAGCACGAACCGTTCCCTTCGATATTGGAAGCAAACCTGACTGTGATTAAGCTTCCTTGGAAAGTTTTCATCGTTTTTTTTGGGGGGCTGAGATCACCCTGACTGTACAGACGGGCACATAAGGAGAGGGAGTTTCACGGATCGCGTAATAACAAGCGAATTTGCTTATTTGAACTACTTTCGATAAAAGTAGATCGCTAAAAATAAATAAATGGATGTAAAATGTTTAAGAAAATTCTAATATGCACTTCTCTCTTCTTCGTTGCTTGTGAAGGCTGCGACGATTCCTCGCGCGACGATCACGAAAACAACCTACGCTATGATTCTGATGCCGGACCAAACAATGATAAGACTGATCTTGGAAGTATGGATGCATCTTCAGATCAAGGAAGACAAGATCAAGGAATACAAGATCAGGGAGCTGACAAGGGATCCGAAGACCTGGGTCAAGACCTCGACCAAAGTGATCTCGGTATGGACGATGGCGGAAACCTGGGTTCATGTGGGGATGGTCTCCTTCAAGAGGGTGAGCTTTGTGACGACGGAAACAGTAAAGACGGCGACTACTGTTCGGGTGACTGTAAAACCCAAACAGGATCCTGCGGAGACGGAACACAACAATCCAACGAAACCTGCGACGACGGAAATAGTAAAGAAGACGACTATTGTTCGGCTGACTGTAAAACCCAAACAGGATCCTGCGGCGATGGAACCCAACAATCCAACGAAACCTGCGACGACGGAAACGTGGTGTCTGGAGATTATTGTTCTGACGATTGTAAAACCCAAACAGGATCCTGCGGCGACGGAACCCAACAATCCAACGAAACTTGCGATGACGGCACAACCCAAAATTGCACCACCACCCACAACGGCGGAGATGGAAGTTGTGTTCCTGCAGGAACGTGCTCGGCGGGCTATCAACTTAAAAACGGAAATTGTGTATCGAATAATACCACCGGTTTGACCGTCCCCTGTTCAAACGGACCGGGATTTACGCTTTTTAAAATTCATTACGGCGGCGGTTCTACAAGCGCCCGCGTTGATGTGTGGGACGCCACTTGTCCTTATTCCTTTGTCTCCAATAGTGCTTGTAACGTCAGAGAAGTTTGTCGAGGATTTTGCGACGTACCTCGGACGGGAAACGGATACCCGATTTTTAATACTTCGAATTATTGGAGAGCACGTTATAAAGTCAACGGATTAAACTTCACCTCGGCCACGCTCTATGTACAAGCTTCGGGTACGCGAGGGTCTACTAGCATCCGCGCTTGGTCCCCCATTTACGGCGGATTCACTGCCGGTCCAATCAGCGGTTATCAATATAATTGGTACGCACTTGATTGGACGAATTATTTGAGTCCCACCGACCAACATAGTTTAACCGCAATTCAACTCTACGGTGCTAATAGCACCATCGCAATTAAGGGTGTCGAACTCTGTGTTCAGTAAACCCTTCTCCTAACTTCATTAGTAATCATGTTTACTTATTTTCGGTAAGCTTTTTATCCAATTCAAGAACTGTTTTGTGGACACGATACAGCTCATCAATGTCATCGAAATCATGTTGCACGATCTTCTTTAGTAAAGTGCTATACATTTTAGGGTATACCTCAAGTTTCTTCGCGGAGGCGTGTATATGCCTATCTTCACTTTCATTATAGGAATAATAGCTTTCAAAATTTCCTATTTCGCATTTCCATTTCCCGCAACTTAATTTGATAAACTCTCTATTTCCTTTGTCGTCCGAACCTTGATCTGACAAAACAAGTCCAAAGCTAGAACCGTCTTCAAGCTTAAGCCCACAAATGATGGCACCATCGCGATCGTATTTTGCATCAATCGTCACTACCTCTATCCCAGGTTTAAGGGCGAGGAAATGGTCTACCCAATGGCAACCATTAGACACGATAGCGCTCTTCGACAAGGGCCAGGTATACCAATGATTTACGGGTAAACTCACATGATGAACATTCGCGAAATAATGAAGAGGCTCGTTTCCGAGAGGAAGGTCTTCCTGGATTAAATCGAAAAAATCATCGTAACGACGGTGGTAAGCCATGAGCAAACGAGGATGTTTTTTTAGTACCTCCATAACCTCTTCGAGGTGTTCGATTTCGGTCACAAGGGGTTTTTCGCAAATGATCATCTTCCCACTTTGTAGTCCTTCCACAATAAGATCGCGATGGTTGTGATGGTAACCTGCCAAAATTAAAACCAAAGAATTATCCTCGGGACTTAGACGCGGAGACGAGTCGCGATCAAATTTCTTAGGCACCAATTCTAAAACACAAGGATCGATGTCATGGACGCGCTTAAGGCGTAGCGCTCGGTTATCAAGGTTGGGTACTATCATTGTCCTTGCATGATGGCCCCACCCGAAAAGCGTTATCTGTGAGTTAGCTTTATCCACTTCCCGTAGATCTGAAGTTCCTTTCTCGAAGGTAATTTGCGGTGACCAGTCCTGAATAAAAATCGCGTTGCTTGGCGTAATGTGATTAGGTTCGGAAGAAGACCCTAAGCGATATTCTCGAAAAAAGCCTTCAACTTCCTTATGGGGAATCTCCGGGACTGGTTTCCCAGAGTCGCAATCATACCCAGCGATATGATCAACGAAGGGCGCGCGAACCTTACACCATATCGTATTTTCAGACTCCTCCAAATCCGCACAAGGCCATACCAGCATCGGAGAAAGAGCGACGCGTGTTAAACCCTCCGGATGGTTCGGCGCAATAAAGTAAACTGACTGACCAATATTGAGATCACTTCCTTCCGGGTGATTGAGTACAATACCTCTTCCAAAAGATAAAAACCTCTTTGCTAATTTTTGATGAGAATGCCGAGACACCATTTTTCGAAAGAGATTCTTCAATCCTATGCTTCGGTAATTCCACAAGATTTTTGGGGATGGTGAGTAACTAAAATATGCGGCGTCCACAGGCTTCACACAACACCAGTCTTGAACCTGAATACCGACCCGATTGTAATCATCGTAGTCGATCATATCTACCCATTTTCCGCCGACTTTTACTCTCATGTTTTAGCCTCAAAAAGTTGATCGCGAAGTTTTTTATAGTCTGCGGATTCTTTAAATAATTCTCTTGCTCTTTGGGTTCCTTTTCTTGCGTACTCATCCCTCAAACTATCGTCATCAAGGAGCATTCGAAGTTTTGCAGTAAAATCTTCTAAAGAATCCCATTGGTAAAAAAGCGCGGCATCACCGCATATTTCTTTGCTATAGGGAAGATTCGGCGCAAGCACTGCCGTTCCCTTTGCCATCGCTTCTAAGGTCGGAAGCCCGAGACTTTCTGTAGTGGAAGTGAGCGCAAGAATAGAGCTCTCTTTTAGAATGTTCAAAACCTCGTCGCGACTTTTCGCCGCATTAGATGAGCACAGGGCAAGGAAATTGTGTGGGTAAGATTCCTGTCTTAATACTAACGCTGCCTTTTCAAAAAAGGTCTTTCGTTTGTAGGGAAGTTCACTTCCGATCCACAATATAGTCGACCGTTTTTTCTTCGGAGAAAAACCTTCAATTTTCGGTGGAGGAGAGCGAACGACCATAGGTTCTATCCCCCAATCTCGGACCATCGATTCTTTCATCCATTGGGTTTGGACGAAAACTGCGGATGCTCGTCGACAAGACCTTATAGTAAGCGCTCTTACTATCCTCAATCGCATACGATGTTTTTTGGACAGCGTTTTTCGCGACCTAGGATCAAAGAAAAGAGGTTGTTGAATATAATTTATAGTCGCGATATCTGCGTTACCAATTCCGTTCAAAAGAAGGAGGACATCAGGATTTAGTTTCTTAATTTGGCGGGATAAGCCTCGCGCAAACCAATAGGTGCGTGCAATATAGGAATCACTTTGCAGGCTTTTAATTTCCCATTTAATTTTGGGATGAAGGAATGCATCTTCTGCATAAGGAGATTGTGGAGAAGCAAATACCGTGATTTTTGTGAAGCGCACATCCCGCGTTAAGGACTCTAAAACCTCGTTGAGAATGACCCATCCACCGCCACGGGTGGACCCCAGGACTTCAACTGCGAGGTGCATTTTTATTTAATAGAGAGTTATAAATTTCTAAATTCTTTTCCCAAATATCTTGGGGTTGAAAAGAACTCAGAACGCGTTGTCGGGCGGCCTTTCCGTGATTCAATCGCAGCTGGTCATTACGAAGATAACGCAACATAGCATTAGCGAGGGACTTGTGATTCTGCACGTCTACGAGAATTCCACTTTTATGGTGAACTACCGCATCAATGCAGCCGGGGACGTTGGTAGTAATCGTCGGTATTCCCATCGCCGCAGCTTCGAGTGGGACATTGGGGAAGCCTTCGCGATAGGTAGGAAGAACCAAAAAATCAAAAGCCTTATAATATGAAGGAGTATCTCGCGTGAATCCTACCCAGTGAATATTAGGAGACGATTTTACTTCTTTAATGATATCTTTGTCTACCGCATCGCGTTCTTCGATGGGGCCCACAAGCACAAGTTTTGCTTGTTCTTTTTTACTTACAATACGCCAAGCTCGAATGAGTTCTTCAATACCTTTATCCCGAACAAGGCGACCTACAAAACCTACCACTTTTTCATTTTTCCCAATCCCCAGTTCTTTTCGAATATCAGTAAATTTCCCCGTCGGATTAAATTTCCCCAAAGCATCCACCCCATTAGAACCGTTCAAAAGGACGATGGATTTTTTTGCGCTCACTAATCCTTGGGCAATGGCTTCTTTGCGAAGGGAATGACTTTGACAAATGACTTGGTTGGAAAGTTTACAACTTAATTGCTCCGCTTTTCGAAACATTTCTCTTTTTCGACCGGTAGCTGTAAAAGTCAGCAACCCGCGCATGTGATAGATACGATGAGGAACCATCGCCGCACTCGCCGACATCATTCCCAACAATCCTCCTTTGGGAGTATGGGCATGAACAATATCGGGTTCGATTTCGAAAAGTGTATTGGTAAGCTCGCTTAGGGATTTGAGATCTTTTAGCGGAGTAATTGCGCGGGGCATTTCGACAGCATAACTTTGTATACCCGACCTTTTTTTAAAGGCCTCTAATTTGGGCCCCGGCGAGGTAATGACACTGACGTCGAAACCGCGTTGTTGCATGAAAGCCATCTGACCTTCGATAAAAATTAAAGAATCTGGAACGGTGGTAATGTGAACAAGCTTCGCCATGGAGATTCTTTAACACAGGACTTAGGGGTTGGGTAGTTTCGTGGGAACGAGGATATCTGTAAACCTTATTTCCACGCTTTGGAACGCTCGTTTTGCCCTAAGTTTTGGACCCCAATTTCGGGAATATGGGTTTGGGAATATAGCTTTGAATTGACTATATTCTGAACGAAAAAAAACCGCGAGATGCGGTTAAGAAAAAATTTCGAATATTTCGAACGAAAGCGTTTAGCGGTTCGCTTTTTGGGCAAGCTCAAGGTTGGAAGCGACGTTCTTCCAGTTCACAATATTCCACCAATTATCGACATATCCACCGCGGTTATTTTGGTAGTTGAGGTAATATGCGTGCTCCCAAACGTCGAGTACAAGAACCGGAATGCCGGTGATGGGGAAGTTTTTTTGATGGTTTTCGACAGCAACCGTAACAAGGTGCTTACCAATAGTATCCCAGACCAACATTCCCCAACCACTTCCTTCAACTTTCTTCGAAGCAGCACCGAATTGAGCTTTCATTTTATCCACGCTTCCAAAATCGGCGTTGATTTGTGCGAGGAGGTCTCCCTCAGCTGCGCCAGAATCAGCAGCAGGACACATATTTTCCCAAAACAAAACATGGTTAAAGTGTCCAGCACCGTTAAATGCTAGCTCTCTCTCCCAGTGACGTATAAGTCCGAAATCTCCACTTTCACGTGATTCAGCCAATTTCGCTTCAGCGTTATTTAGACCATTCACATAACCTTGGTGATGTTTAGAGTGGTGTAGTTCCATAGTTTTTGCGTCAATATGGGGTTCGAGTGCATCGTATGCATAGGGAAGTTCTGGAAGTGTGTGGCCCATTTGGGACTCCTGTATAAATATGCTATTTTTAGCGTTAGTTTGAATGCTAAGATTTACGGTCAGAATAGTGTTATGTAAAGAAGGAAGCGTGTAGATTCTAATATTAGATGCTCTATTGATGAATCTTCAAACTTGAATAAAAAAACCAATAAGTTAGAGTCGCAGAATGACGGAGGTTTTATGAAATGTAAGGCAAAGGAATATTGGTTTACATTGCAAACTGAAGGTACCCAAGAAGTGCGTGTGAAAATGAAAGATTATGGTTTCTTTGTTCCTCGAAATGCAGATGGCGATACCATCGTTGAAGGTATTTCGTCTAAACGTGTTCAGATTAAAAAAATGTAATTATGGGATTAACTAAAGACGCAATCGGGCAACTTTATCTTTACCAAAGCGAATCGGGTTTTCGTTTTGGGTTGGATTCAGTGCTATTAGCAACGGACCTTCCTGAATACGATCAGACTTTTAAGGTTGTAGATCTCGGGGCAGGAAACGGGGCTGTGGGACTGATGGTAGCTGCGAGAGAAAGCCATTCCCAAGTGGTTTTGGTGGAACGCCAAGAGAGTTTATTTGAACTCATAAAAAAGAATATCATCTTGAATTCTTTGCAAAATCAAAGCGAGGCATTGCTTCTTGATGTTCGAAATATCCGGAAAAAACTGGACCACCAGTCGGTGGATTTAGTGTTGTGTAATCCTCCTTACTATAAGCCAGGTCATGGAAGAAAGAATGCGTCGCGAGAAAAAGCGGCGGCGCATCACGAACTTTTTGGGACATTAAAAGATTTTATTGAAGCGGCTCAATTCATTTCTAAACCCAAAGGTAAAATGAAACTCGTGCTTCCACCTTTTCGGTTGACTGAACTTATTTCGATTATTCGCGCTACAGACTTCGGATTACGTTCTCTGCGCTTTATCCATTCTCGAGAAAAAGAAGATGCTTATTTGATGGAGTGTTGGTTACAAAGAGGGGCGGCCTCTTATTGTCAAGTTCGCGCCGCATTAGTGCTCCATGAGGGGGATTCTTTTCGCAAAGAAGTGAAAGCTCGTTTTGAGAACATCAAACGATGAAGTTTTCGGCCCTACTTTTCCTCGTTTTAACCGCTTGTTCGAACCCGACGATGTCGCCGAGCCAGGCCGCAATTAAGAGTTCCCAAAGAATGATATTTGAGAGCCGAGAAAACGCGTCTGAAAACGCCGGGACTCTACAAGAATACAAAGTACAAGGGCGTTATAATCCCTCCAGATGTGATTGTCCTAAGTTCGAAGTATTTGCTTATGGGCGATGGATGCGAGTTCATTTCTCGGGTGAAGAAAAAGAGCTAAGGAAAAGTCAAAAATACGCCCAATTGGCGGTATCTTCCACGGATTCATTTCCGATTGCCGGATATTTTTTGGAGAGAAATTCAGATCAGGCCTCGCCGAACGGCGTTGTATATCGTACCTTCTTTTTAACAAAATTTAATTAGGTGGTCTCAATATATTGGGTTAACTATGAGTGATTTGATTCGGATCGAACATCCAAAAATTTATTTAGATGAATATGGGAAAACAACACACGCGTTGGTCATCGACAAAGGACGTATCGTGGACAGCGGAGACCACGCGATGCTCTGGCCGGTCGAAGAAGTCGTGACACCTCAGGGGGTCTGTGTGATGCCGGCCCTCGCTGACGCGCATATTCATATGTGGGGATTGGGCTTGAGAGCAAATTCCGTTTCTTTGCGTGGATTAGAGAGTTGTAAGGAAGTTTACGAAACTCTAGCGAAAGCAGAGACAAAAGGTTTGTGGTGTTTTGGACATGATTGGGACCAACATAAGTGGAAGGACGCGAATGGGTTTTCGCTAGAAAAACTTGATGCTTTATTTCCAGAACGTCCCCTTGTTCTCCGCCGCATCGATGGACATGCTATTTGGGTGAATACCGTTGCCTTACGACTTGCTAGATGTAAATCCCACAACGGTCTTCTTGTTGACGAAGCCATGAATGCAGTGCTCGCCGCCGCCCCTTCTACGACTTTTGATGAAGATAAAGCGTCTTTTTTTAGGACCGCAGATTTGCTTCTGGACCAGGGAGTGAGCTCGGCACATATCGCTTGGGTAGAGGCGAACCGCGTTCGTCTCCTCAAAGAGCTACGCGCGGAAAAGAAACTTCCATTACGTATTCACACGATGTTGGCAGGGAGTGATCCTGAGCATGTGAAGTGTAGAGATATTATCCCGAGTTTAGATCGTGAATGTTGGCTTAATTTTATCTGTATTAAGTTTTTCGCTGACGGAGCTTTGGGGTCCAAAGGTGCACAACTCCTTGAACCTTATTCTAATGGAAGTTTTGGTGAGGTTATTGATACCGATGAGATTCTTTCCGAGCGTTTGGTAGGATGTGCGGCAAAAGGTTGGCAGCCAGCAGTACACGCGATCGGCGATAAAGCGGTTCGACGTGTTATGGATCAGTTCGATAAAATTCCTAGGGCTCTACGTCACACTATTCGACCACGCATCGAACACGTACAGATGATCAGCGATCAAGATGTAAAACGACATGGAGTTTTTATATCGAGCATACAACCTATTCATCAATATTCGGATTGTGAGTGGGCTGACGATGTATTGAATGAGACACAAATGGGCCATTTGTTCCGTTGGCGAGAGCTCACAGATCGAGGGCCGATTTGCGCGGGGTCTGATTATCCTATTGAAGATATTAATCCTTGGCACGGTATGTCAGTCGCAGTATCCCGCGCAGTGAACAACCGTGATCCTTTTTCCGCCGCTCCCTTAACCAATCACGAAGCAATCGCGGCATATACCACCGGTCCTGCTTACGCCGCGTTTTGGGAAGAAGATGTTGGCCGCCTTCGCGAAAAATATCTCGCCGATTTTATTGTTCCTTCCGTGGATCCCTACGTCGCAAGTGCAGACGAGATTTGGGATTGTGAAGCAGAAGAAGTATGGATCAATGGAAAGCAAGTGAGGTAAATAGTAAGAGAAAATTTGGGAATGAACCAAACTATTACTTTTTTACCTTCTCGGCCTACTTAAATAAAACATCATTGTCAGTTTTTTCATCCTAGTTCAGGGAAATATTTAGCTCCTAAGAAAATGACAAAAGTGCATCTGCGAACAAAGAAATGTTCACATTAAAATCGAATATAAAATAAATCGGAAAGAACGTGGGCTTACAAAGTGAATTTGAGGGAGCTCATGCTATTCTTGATAAAGTAGAAGGACGATTAAACGATAATACTGAGGTCGCAAAAATTCGCTATCTCCTTGAAAGAGGCTGAACTCTAAATAGTGCCAATGAAAAAGAAAAAGCGAAACGTTTTTTTGTTCAGGCTTTCGAATCAGCGGAGAAACTTTCCCAAGATAAGTACGAGATTGATGCGATCCATATGGTAGCTATCGCAGAAAAGAACTTTGAAGAAAAGTTGAAGTGGACGAATCGCACTCGCGAATCAGTCTCCAGATCCTACTCTAAAAAAGTGGATAGGTATTTTTTACAATAATTCAGGTTGGGATCTTTTTGAAGAAAGCACACGTTTGAATCGTCTTCTTGAACTCGGACAAAATTGAAAGAGAGCTTTCCTGAATCAAAACGAAGAATCATCTTGACCCAAGTTTCTACAACGATATCGTTATAAAAGATCAGCAATGGATTCTGCGAGGATTACAGATGCTTAAGAATAGAAGCGACACCTTAGTTGTAGACGGGGCCTATGAACTCATCGGTCATACTCCTTTGGTACATCTCACCCGCTTGCCTGACCCAAATCTTGCGGCTGTTTACGTAAAAATGGAGTCCCTGCAACCCAGTGGAAGTTTACGTGATCGTTACCTCGCCGAAACGCTAGAACGTGCAAAACTTGCTGGACAGCTTGAAGAAGGAGATGCCGTTTCAATTGCCGGTCTCAATGACTCGGCTGTATCCGCGGCTTTTATATCGGCAAGTATGGGAATCAAACTCCGTGTGTATGCACCAAAGGGAAGTGGCACGCGTTTGCTTCCCGTTGCCCAACATTATGGTGCAGAACTGGTTTGGACAAATCCCGAAGAAGGACTACCCGGCGCCGTAAAAAATGCGTCGGATTGGGCAAGGGAATCTTACGATAGGATGTTTATCGACAGTTATCGTCGTAAAGCGGTCAAAGGTGCCTATCGTTCAATCGCCAACGAAATTCTTGATGCATTGGGCGATCAACCCCTCTCCGGTTTCGTAACCTCAGTTACTACCGGTGCTACTTTTGTTGAAGTCTCAAAGCTCCTTCGTGAACAGCATCCCAACCTAATAGTAAAAGGAGTTACTCTCGCCGAAAATGACTACGTTTCCTGTGAGCTAGATAACATCGAAGTAATGAACGTTGAAGAAACGTGGAAATGTCGAAACAACATCGCGAGAGAAGAAGGTATTATCCTTGGGCCCAAGGGCACTGCGTGTGTATCCATCGCACTAAAACTCCAAAAAGAAGTACCAGAGGGTTCGGCCATTGTTGCATTAAACCCTGACTCAGGAAGGCGTTATATTGGGTGGGAAGAAAAACCTCTCTTCCAACATCGCTATCGTCTTTTGAAAACGAAATAACCTCGGAAAAACTGTGACTTTAACACTAACTGAAAAAACGAATACTCCCTCTAAACGTCGTCATAGTATTTTGGATGCCATCGGAAATACACCGATGATTCGCCTTCATCGTCTCACCCGTGAATTACCGCAAGGAGTCGAAGTATGGGTTAAACTGGAATCTGAAAACCCTGGCGGCTCAGGAAAAGACCGCCCTGCTCTACAAATCGTCCTTGATGCTTTTGCCGCAGGGAAACTCAACACCAGTAAAACCCTCATTGATGCATCCACCGGAAGTATCGGTGTGGGATACGCGATGTGTGGAGCTGCGATGGGCTTCGACGTCACGCTCGTTATACCTGAAGGGGTGGAAAAAAACGGGTGCGCGCAAATGACTACCGCCGAAATTTTAGGTGCAAATATCATTCGTGTACCAGGGGGTATCGATACAGCGAGAGAGTACGCTAAAGAAAAGGCTGACCAGAATGGCGATGAATTTTACTACGCCAATCAATTCGAGAATCCCTCGAATGCTCGCGCTCACCGGCTTTCCACTTCACTGGAAATCTATACTCAAACCGAAGAAAAGATTACCCATTTCATCTCATCTGTAGGTACGGGTGGAACGCTTGCGGGTATCAGTGAAGGATTGCACGACCAGAATCCAGCAATTCAAATTATAGCTTGCCAACCCAAAGAAGCTACAGGGCATGAGAGCATGCAAAAGAAAAGCTCTATGCGATGTACTCCCGATCTGGTTTATGAGTTTTCTTTGGAGGAAGCCGCCACTATGGCACGTCGTTTGGCGGAAGAAGAAGGCATACCCGGAGGCATCGTTTCTGGTATGAACCTATGTGGCGCGTTTAAATTGGCCCATACTCTGGAATCCGGCCTTATCGTAGCATTGATTTCTGACCACGCTGACTTCACGAGTAACGCAGATTTCAAATCATCTCGAACGAGGTAAAAACGCGGGAATTATGCGTATAGAAAAATTTGGAGATATTATGTATGAAACATAAAATAATACTTTGGAATCCTATGAAATATTTCGTTTTTCTTTTAACACCCCTTCTCTGTTTTCAATTTTCTTGCGAATCGAAAAGCCCCCATTCAACGCAAACCACAAGTTCAAAAAACATCACGCCTCCAATCGCACCAAAAAAAGGAGAAGACGAAAAGAAAGTTGAAGCGGAAAAAAAGAAAGAAAAAGTAGTCAAAGAGTTTAGTAAATTACGAGAAGTGAATTTTGACAAAAATGCGCTCCCCAAAGAAGCACAATACAAAGGTAAAATTATCTCCGGAATTTCTTGGGAAGACAAAAAGGGATTGAATAATCTTGTGTTCTCTAAAACACAACACAAGGACGACACATCAATTTACATCAATCATTTTCTCGTGGGGAAAGATGGGTTTAAACATGTTCGCGAACTAAAAGAGTATATGTTTTGTTCTCAAAGTTATCACGATATTGATCTCCGAGAATCTGTGCTCGCCCTAACTGACCTTGATGACGATAAAATAGGTGAAGCGACTTTCGCCTATTCAACCCATTGTGATGACGGGTTGGCCGCGCCCTTTAAACTCTTTCTTCTTGAGGAGGGTAAGAAATACAAACTCAGTGGTAGACTCAGGATCGAAAAAGGAAAACGCTTTTTGAACCAAAAAGCGGCAGAATCGTCCACGAAGTTTATCCCAAATGACCTTGTTAAATCTAACGAGGTCTTTAGAAACCATTTAGAAAAGATCTGGAAAAGCTCGCAAATCGAAATGAAAGACGCAAAAAATTTCGGGCATAGTGCAACTTTAGTCGGGGATATTTTGACTATCGATGGGAAAATCGTGCCTCTACCCGCCGAATTCCTAAAGAACAATCTTTGTCTGGGTGCACAGTTGGATTTCTCTTTTCAAGACCTGGATCAAAAGGAAAAGAAAAGCGTTCTCTATATTAGCGCTCACAAGTGTGAGAGTCTTGAAGATCCACCCAATGCGCACCTCTTCTACTTCGTAGATGAGACCGGGATTCCTCATAGTTACTTCGTTTTGAGTGAGCCCGTAAATTTGCGTTTTCCGGGACAAGGAAAGATCGAATATACCGAAGACAGCTGGGCTGCTTGTAAACGAGCAGGGGTTCTCGATAATAAAGACTTCGGAAAGGTGGATGGGAAATTCAAGATCAAATTTCATGATAGAATCCTGCGCTACAACAAAGAGAAAAAGCAACTCGTGGAAACCGAAACAAGGGAAACAAAAACGGAATTCGACTGTGATCACCTTTCAGCTTGTCCTTATGTTTATATTCTGACGAAGGGGAACACTGTTTATGTAGGGGAAATCCTGCGAAATGTTCGAGGTGAAAAGTCCTATACCCTTCAAAGCCTTGAACTGCCAAAAACTCAATCTGAAACGATTGAAATTCGATTACAAGAAGAAAAGAAGGAAGTAACATATTTAGATGAAATCTTCATTACTATCGGCGGTAGAAAAGTATATCCCAACTCTTGCAAAGGTTTCTCTCCTCCTAATTATTGCGGTGCTGATCGACGATATGAGATTATGGAGCAAGGAGACCATATTTCTTTGAAATTTAAGGGGCAAAATAAGGCCGCAAAACTATGGGCTCGTGGTTACTATATTCCTCAATAAATAGAATCGTCTTACCACGATATTCCATCAAAGATAGTGGGAAGCCCAATATCCGATGAGGATAGCCTCAGCAACGTCGCTCATTAAATGTGTGGTGGGGTTTGGCGCTTCTGACTCTTGTATCAAACGGTGGGCTAGAATATCTGCGGCAAATTTCGCTTTCTTTCCGCTCCTTTGCTCTTCCTCATCCAATAGATCTTTCCGCCAATCTTCAGCGTGAATTCGAAAAAATGCAATCTCTTGTTTTTCTGCAGCCTTTCGCCATGTACTTCCTATCTGTTTTCCGCCCTCACAAACCACCAGATCAAGATCAGGTACTTCTTTGAGAATACTCCACACCGATTTTTTTAAGGCTGCCATATTCGAAAAGTGAGTGGATCGGTAACTCACTAAAACTCCGTTTTCAAACCATGCAAAACCCGTCCTCAATCCTAGGTCTACGGCGAGTATTTTTTCTACTTCCATAATATTGGCGATGACTAAAACGCGATAATTCCTAGTAACTTTCGATCTTTTCGCAATATCGTAATTTTTACTTCTGTACTGGATAGTCTGAATTTGTTCATCATGGATATAACCTCTGTATTGTTCCCAACATTAAAGCGTCCCACTTTGATAATACGATCCCCAACCTTCAATCCCGCCTTCGCTGCAGGTGAATCTTTTGCGACAGTGTCAATAACGTTACTATACATCCGGAACATCCAGCCCACATCTACTGGTTTGGCTACTGATGTTTTCTTTTCTTGGTGGGTATCGCGCTGTAAAAACTCATCGACCCTAAAGCGATATTCAGGCGGAAGAATATTTAGAAAAAAGGAGTTGCCTGCTTTCGTCACACTAAGTTTACTTCCGTCAGCGAGTTCCCAAAGAGAAATCGCTCGCGTACCTTCACGTTGTATTTGTGTTTTTTGTCTCACTCGGTTTTGGACCACACTATAGAGGTCATCAAAAACTTCTGATTGTGTGGTTTCGTCCTCGAATTTTTCAACTAAAGAAAAACGCATATTGATAATTTTTCCACTTCGGTCCTGAAGTTCTAAAATCGCGATGTCTTTTCCCACACGGACTTTATAATAAAGGTATGCAAGTCGAGAATTGATGTTCTTAATTTCCCTCGGTTTCCCCAACTTATGGACCCATTCTTTAGCGCTTGTGGTCCAGTTTAAACCATAAAAGTGAAACCCTTTTTCGGAGACTCCGTCAAAGGATACCTCTACCCATTCTTTAATTTCTTCACATTGCCCGTCGAAACAATTGGCTTCATCCCCGCCTTGAGCTGAACTTTGGCA
>JAUTBZ010142106.1:0-12677 GCA_032361785.1 Lepetodrilus galriftensis | reverse complement strand
TTAAATAAGCTATAATTCCCCCCAAATAATCCAAAGGCTTTAACCCATGTCAAAACCAACCATCCTCCAACAGTTTCGCTCTTTTTGCTACCAGAACAATGCCACCAACCTCGAAGTTGCTTTAGAGTATTTTGCCGTGTTTGGAGGGATGGGTTGGCGTGTTGACTTGACCAGACCTTTGGATGAACTTATCGAAGAGAAGGTTCTGAACAACTACCGTTATATTCATGGAGACACTACCAAGATAACGCAGAGTAAAGAGGTTCACCACAAAGTGCTTTCGGCTTTGGCAACAGGTGACCGACGTGAACATGCTGCTTTTAAAAAGGCTCAAACCACCAAAGAGCGTGGGGAGGAGTCTATAGACTTTCTTATAGAAGAGGGATTGCTTTCAAAAGATATTTCAGTAGAAAAACCACTAAAAGACCACGACAAAGTCTCCATAAAACTCAACTTTAACCAGCCGTTTATGCGTTTTTGGTTTGCTGTTATCTCTCCTTATTATAAGGGAATTAAAGCAGGAGAGTATGACGAGGTTAAAGAGCGTTGGGGTCAAATGAAGGGTGAGTTTACTAACCTCATCTACCAGCAACTCTTTATGGAACTGGTGAAAAAAAGCTACAACGAATCAAACGAAGACAAAATCATGAAGATTGGTTCTTATTGGGATACTAAAGTAGAAATTGACCTTTTGGCTAAGACCAAGTCTGGAAAGTTTATTGCAGGTGCGTGTAAATTTTCAAAAGCAAAAGCTAAAAAAAGTGAATTTTCAAAACTTAAAGAGAAGTGTCAAATGGCAGACTTGAACATAGAGAGTTATCTACTCTTTTCTAAAAACAAATTCTCTACAGAGCTTAAAAAAGAGAAAGGTGAAACATTACAGCTGTTCTCTTTAAAAAGTTTGGGGCATCTACTAACAGACCTTAGTGAAAAAGATATGTTGGTCAATACCAATAAAAAATATTAAGACTAAAAGAGTTCTCTTCTAATCTCTTCAAAAGTTCGATATTCTCGATTATCGACCCCATCACAAAGAATACAACGATTCAGCACCTGCATAAAGTGTGCTTTTTGTGCTGGATAGGGTTGGAATGCTTGTTTTAAAAGATTAAGATGCTTCTCTAAGCTCTCTTTGTTATCTTCTACTTTTTCAAAGAGTACATCAATCTCATTTGACTTAAGAGCAAACTCTTTTTTAAAAAAAGTATTGAACTCTTTTCGCTCTTTTTTAGAGACTATCTCATCACTGATAATAATACTCCATAAAAGCGTGGCAAAAGAGTCTTGAAGGTTATTTAATTGTTCTATTTTTCTCACTGTTATCTCCTACTTCCTTGATAGATAGTAGATTATAACAAAAAAAAATTTAATTTATAACTTTAAAGTTTAAATTTTAGAATAACTTGCTTCTAATTCTAAATCGTATGCTTTTTTAACACTCTTTACTCAATGAAATTAAAGCTTTAAAACACCTTTAACCCTATCGACTGTGTCACCTTTATGTAAAGAGAGTCTAACTACCGACTCTGCTGTTGCTTTGAGTTCATGCATTACATTACCTTCTAGGGCTATAACATCTCCCTCATTCAGAACAAACATCTCTTTACCTACACCAAACTCGATGCTTCCTCTAAGGGTCATGACCGTGATAGGAAACTTAGTTTTATGCTCTTTCATTACTTGCCCTTCTTTAAAAGCTATACGAATCTCTTTTCCAAAATCACTATCGAGCATGGGTGTAATAACCACGCTTTTATCTGAAAATTCTAAGTCGGTAAAAAATGAAGCTGTTTGAATGGTTGTTGCTTTGTTTGTTGAAAATTTCATGGAAATCCTAATTTTTTAAGTAGATTATAACACTCTACACTAAAACAACACAATATTATTGTATAATTCCGCGATTAATAATTAAAGTAACGATTTACTTTAATTATATAAAAGGAAGAAAATGAAAAAAACACTACTTTTGGCTACTGCACTACTTTTAACAACTGCATGTACCAACAATAATCTTACTCCTGATGCTTCAACAGCTAAAATGACTGAGAGTCAAGAGTTAAAAGGCTTAAACAGTGCCTTGGATGCCTATACCAAAGCAACTGTTAACAATGATGTAGAGAAATTGATGGATTTTGTCTACCCTAAAGTATTTACGGTAGTACCAAAAGAAAAAATGACCGAAGTTTTAACCAAAGCTTACGCTTCAGGTAAAGTGCCAACAGTCAAAGATGTTAAACATATTGACATTCAACCAGCTCAAAAGTATGAAGGTGGTGTATTTACTATTGTAACTTCTACCATGACAACTGAGTTAAAATCTCCAAGACCTGACAATGCTAAGTTTGAAGCTTACATGTTAGAAATGCTAAAAAAACAGCTGGAAACGAAAGGTGGAACTGTAAGTTTTGATAAAGACAAACACCTCTTTTCTATAAACCACTCAGACAAAACTATTGCTATTAATGAAAATGATGGTTGGAAGTTTGCAGGTATTAATCAAGCTAAAAAGTATGCCGAAAAAGGGATTTTACCTAAAGAGATTGTTACCAAACTAAACTAGTTTAATGAGAGAGTCTTAGGACTCTCACTTCTATTCACTTCGCTTCAACAATCCAAATGCTACATACCCCATCAATAATAAAGCCAATAGAATACTTACAATAAAAAGAGCCTCTTTATACTCTTCAAAAAAGTTTATCTCTACCTTATCTTTATGAACAGTTAACTGCTCTAACTTACCCAGTTTCCCTTCAATAGTAACAGCACTATTTCCTACGAGACTCTCTAGCTCATAAAAAGGTCGTGTTAACGTTTTATCACCAAAATAGAGTGTATAGGTTTCAGAAGGGTTGGCTATAAAATAAAGGTAATTCGGTCTGCTTAACAGTTTCAATCCCTTGATATTTAGAGGCTGATTGTCACCATTGAAAAGTAACAGTTTTAAGTAACCAGTTCTTCCTTCTTGCTCAATAATCTTCTGACTCTCTCCACCAAGTGTAGATGAAGAGAGTTGTATGTTGCCAATAATCTTCCATTTCTCTCCATCATTAGAAAAAAAGAGTTGACCTGAACGTTTAAAATTCTGTTCATCTACTTCAAACTCTATCTTGGAAAAAGGGATATTTTGAAGATTAAAAAAATAAGTAGTGGTTCTCTTTTTTTCATCATTTGTACTCTGATTTATCTCTATAAAACTTTTCTGCCAAACTTTTTTTTCTTTTAGTGTATTAGAAAAGGTAACTGACTTAATACTAAGATATTGACTCATTTCTCTAAGATGTTGATACTTTTTATAAAAAGAAGTGGTCTGATCAAGATGGTAGACCACCTTAACCTCCTTAGCCAATGTTTGAGGAATTTTTAGTTTAAAATTTTGTGTACCTGTTTCATTACTGTAGTCAAAAACTTTACTTTTTTGAAGCAGTAGTTTTCCATCAGCATAAATATCAACCAGACTTTCAAAGTTCCTATCTTCAATATGAAGTTCTATCTCTTCAATACTAAAAGGCTCTTTAAAAGAGTAGACCAAACTACCCTCTTCTCTGTTATAGAGATTAGCTGTTAATGTTTGCTGATTTACTACTCTATTTTCTTTTATAGGTCGAATAAAATAGCCCTCTTGCCCTTTGGAACTAAGAAGACGAACATCACTGTAATGTAGTGAAGTATGAGAATATAACTCATTGTCAAGTTCTACTTGAATCAATGATGGTTTAACTATAGGTTCTAATAAAAGCTCTTTTTTATAGGGTTGAGTATTAGCAAAAAGTACCAAACTCAATAGACTCAGGATGATTAACATTCTCATTTTTCTACCTCCTTTGGCTTACTTTTACTCTGGTAAAAATAGGATAAACCAAATAAAATGGTACCCAATACCAAGAACAAAATGATTCTATAGATTGAGTCTAAGTTTGCCAAATCAAAGAAGAAGGCTTTTAGAATCGCTATAAAAATCAACGCTGTTCCTGTTAATTTAGCAACTTTGATATCTTTTATAATACCATAAACAAAAAGGGCAATACCAAAGGTCACCCATAAAAGGGTAATGGCAAATTTAGTTGCAGCAGGACTATAAAGTTTTACCAAATGGTAAAGCTCAACATTGAGGAAGATAAAAAGCAATCCAACCCCTGCCCCCAACATAAGATTAGAAAGCTTATGATTGGAAACGATTACATTTGATGCTTTAAAGGCGATGGTATAGATAAATCCTACCACAGCCATAAAGAGCAAGAAGTTAATCAGAGATATAAAAATATTTGATGATGATATGTTGAAAATATTATCAACAAAGCCTATGAGCAACAGTCCCATAAAGAGCATAAAGATACCTTTTCCTTGCTCTTGGTAGTCACTCTTGTAAAGTAAAAAGGCAAAGAGTGCAATAATTATCATGTAAACCAATGAGAAAATCTCTCCATAATACAACTCAGTTAAGAGTGATGCCATAAAGGTTAACGACAAGTAGGCTCCAAAGAAAGTAAGCATAAAGAGTACAGTTTTAACCAATGGTGTTGAAGCATACTTCAAATCTAATGTACTATTTTTAAGCAATTTATACCCTGCAAAAAGAGAGCCAATCACAAAAAATGAGCTAATCGCCAACGACTGAACATAGTAGAGTGTTTTCCCTTGTTCAGAGAAATAGACTAAAACTTCATAATCAGAGACAACATCAAAAAGAAGATAGCGTAATACCGTTACAGCAAAACCAAATAGAGCAAAAAGACCATAGGTCGCTTCATTACTTTTGGTGGCTATCCAGAGGAGCATAAGTGACTCCACTGCCCAGACTACAGTAAGTGAACTCCCCTCAAAAATAAAGGCTGGTGTCACCAATAAAAGGGCTATTGCCTGTGCCAATACAATGTAAAAAAGGTTCTTTAAAAGTACACTTTTCTTTGCTAAAACAGAAGCGTATGCCAAGAGATATCCTGCCAGTGCTACGGTCACCACAGCATAATAGAGTAACCCTACCCCATACTGCTCAAAGAGTGCCAAGTAGCTTAAAATAACCACAATAAAGTTTGCCCAGAAAAGGAAAACAGAAGGTTTGTCTAACGCCTCATCTCCTGCTCTAATATGATTGATAAAAGGAACAATAGAATAGATAACAAAGAAAGCTCCATAAAGCAGTGCCAATGGTATAAAGTCAGCTTCTGTCCGCCATACAGTAGCAAGTGCTGTCATCGAAGTAATAGCAAATGCCATCCACGAAAGGAGTGACCACTTTTTATAGATGGAGATAAAGAGTACCCCCAAGTTAAGCATAAGCATATAACTTAAAAGTCCCACATAGTTACCTGAACCTGTGCTGAGTAAAAATGGTGTGGCAAAACCACCAATGAGTCCAAATACAGCTGTAGACTTGGCATCAAATCGTACCGAGATGATACCTGCTAAGATGGTGATGACTATCATTGCCAAGTAGGCTGTGGTTGAAGAGATAAAGATAAATCCTTCAAGTGCAAAAGCGGCAAATACAGAGAGATACAGTACAGCAATTCCTCCACCAAAGAGACTCTCTGAGAAGAGTTTGTGTTGGTTGTTTATCATACGTATACCTGCAACCAACATCGCTATACCTACAGCAATACCGATAAGCACACGCCCCCAGATAGGAATCCAATCTTTGTCAATGGAGTATTTTAAAAAGAGACCAATACCTAAAATAAACGCAACTATAGCAATTTTTAAAATGACATTTCCAAAAAGAAGCTCTTCTAGTGAATGCTCTTTGAATCGTTCAGAGAAACGTTCAGCCATGGTTGGAGTAGGAGTTTTTAGCTCTTCTTTCACCTCTTTACGGGGCTGAGTCTCTTGCTTTTTAGAGCTTTCATAACGTTTTTTTACCTCGTTAATCTCTGAAAGCTTTGCCCGATGTTCCTCTTTAGGCGTAATCTTAAGCACAGGCTTTTCTTTAACCAGCTCTTTGGTACTTATTGCTTTAGTTTCAATTTTTTCATGAATGCTCTTCTGCTCTGGACTCTGCTCTTTTGCCAAAGCTTTTTTGAGAAGTCTCTCAACATCCTCCAAACGACTTGCAACGGATGAGATTTTCATTAAAATTAAAATCATTAAAATAAATGTTATGAGTACTAGTAAATCCATCTTCTGCTCCTTTCACTAAATATATAATTTGATTATAGAGCTTTTTATCTTAAAGTGAAGAGTGATGCTTTACACTTTAAGATAAATTATCTCTTGGAAATATTATAACATTAATATTTATATTTTATGTTTTTTTAAGTATATAAAATAAAACTACCTAATTTAGACATTTAACATTAAACTAATAGATAATATAATAAAATATAAAAAAATATAATTTAACATAAAGGGACACCTCGTATGACATATAAAAAAATAATTTCAGCTCTTCTCTGCTGCTCTACCCTCTCCTTTGCCACCATCTACTCAGATGGTGAAGATGGAACCACCAATGGTTGGAGAGTTTATGATAATTCTCCTGCTGGAGCAACAGTAGAAAATGTTTATAATGAAGAAAAACAATCAAAAGTAATTGTATTAAAAGGTGATGAACGTAAAAACTCCTATGTGATAGGAGATAAAAAGAACTCCAAAGGCTGGAAGAACAGCAAGGAACTCACCATGAAGTGGAATATGAACTTTAGTGAAAAGTTTAAAATATCGGTCTATTTACAAACTAAAAAAGGTTCAAGGGTTCTCTACTATGATGGTAAAGATAAAGATAGAGGAATCTACAAAAAAAAATATATTCGTTTGGGTCTTGGTTCAAACACTAAAAGTGGAAAGTGGATAGATATTGTCCGTAACCTAGAAGCCGATTTACAAAAATATGAACCCTCTAACTATATTAAGATGGTCAGTGGTATGAAGATTCAAGGCTCTGGAAAAATTGATAACCTAGAGTTGATAAAAGGTGGTGGTCAATCCGTTGGAGAGTTACAAATCTCTGATATTGAGGTGATTAAACTTGAAAATAACTACGCCAAAGTAGCATGGAAACTTAACCACAAAGCAACAGGTCAAGTAGAGTATGGAACGACTAAAGATTATGGGAATTTCTCTAAAAAAGAGAGTAGTTTCAAATATCAAGCTCACCAACAATCTCTTCGAGGACTAGAAAAAGGTACAACCTATCACTATCGAATAATTTCTGAAGATGAAGCAGGTAACAGAGCCATTAGTGAGGATAAAACCTTTATTACGAAGGGTGGAGATTTCGGAGAAGAGAAAGCTTTTGTAACCAAATGGAAAATTACAAATAAACATACTCGAGTAGATGAAGAAGATTCTTCTGGTGTTTGGTTTTTTTACAATGATAAAGAGTTACGTATTGCAACCAACAGTAATTATACCTATAACTTTAATATAGATTGGGGTGATGGAAAAACAGATTCAAGTGTTACTCAAACCATTGTGCATAAATATGATAAAGAGGGAACATACACTGTAAGTATTACAGGTCTCTACCCTAAGCCTGAAAAGCTTTGTATCGAAAAGGACTATAAATATGATGACCCTGATGAACCATATTATGATTATTTTTATAAAAAAGGAATGCAAGATTTAATTGCTATTGAGCAATGGGGTACACAACAATGGAAAAGCATGAACAAAGCATTCCTTTATTGTGAAAATTTAAGCAGTATGGATAGTAAGGCTCCTGATTTATCAAAAGTCACTGATGCTGGGAGTATGTTTAAAAATACCTACCGATTTAACCAACCAGTCAACCATTGGGATGTCTCTTCTATTACAGATATGAGCTATATGTTTAGCTCAAACCATTGGGATCACTCTCTTTATAACCAAGATAATGATCAGTCAGAAACCTATCCAGACTTTAATCAAGATTTAAACAATTGGGATACCTCACATGTTACCAATATGAAATTTATGTTTTATGGACTTACTAAGTTTAACTCTTCTTTATCTAATTGGAATGTCTCTCATGTTACCGATATGAGTTCTATGTTTTCTAGAACAAAAATATTTAATCAAGATATTAGTAATTGGGATGTCTCTTCTGCTACAAATATGAAAGATATGTTTAGTGAATCTAGAGCCTTCAATCAAAATCTTGGTCAGTGGGATGTCTCTCATGTAACCCAGTTTGGTTCTATGCTTAGCTATACCAATCTTTCGATAGAAAACTATAATCAGACACTTAAGGGGTGGAGTAAACTTGATCTTCAACACAATATAGAGTGGTGGGGTCGTGAGTTAGAATATAGTGGAGAGGGAGAAGTGGCAAGACAACTTATTATAGATAAATTCAATTGGGACTTTATTTATGGCTAATAAAACATGATATTCCACTTGATACTTAATAACTGATTACAAACAAAAAAGATAAATAGAAAATAACATTTTTTGTTATTTAATATAAAAAGGAAAAAATGATGAAAACAATCAAACAACTATTAATCCCTTTAGCTCTGTTAACACTTGCAACCACCCTCTCCTTTGCCACCATCTACTCAGACGGTGAGGATGGAAGCACCACAGGTTGGAGAGTTTATGATAACTCTCCAGCTGGGGCAACCATAGAGAACAAGCATGATGAAACCAAACAATCTAAAGTGATTGTTTTAAATGGCGAAAAACGAAAAAATGCCTACATGATAGGTGATAAAAAGAACTCCAAAGGCTGGAAGAACAGCACCGAACTAACTATGAAGTGGAACATGAACTTCTCTGAAAAGTTTAAAATATCGGTCTACCTAAAAACCAAAAAAGGGAATCGAGTTCTCTACTATGATGAAAAAAACAGTGACAAAGGATTCTACAAAAAGAAATATATTCGTTTGGGTCTTGGCTCAGCAAGTAAAAGTGGAAAATGGATAGATATAAGCAGAAACTTAGAAGCCGATTTACAAAAGTATGAACCATCTAACTACATTAAAATGGTTAATGGTATGAAGATTCAAGGTTCAGGTAGAATTGACAACTTAGAATTGATTAAAAGTAATGGTCAACCCGTTGGTGATTTACAAATCTCTGATATTGAGGTAATTAAACTCAAAGATGATTATGCCAAAATAGCATGGAAACTTAACCACAAAGCGACAGGAGAGGTCGAATACGGAACCAGCACTGATTATGGAAATTTTTCTAATAAAGAGGATAGTTTTAATTTTAAAATACATAGACAATCTCTTAGAGGATTGGCAACAGGAACAACCTATCACTATCGGGTTATTTCCGAGGATGAGACTGGAAACAGAGTGATGAGTGAGGATAAGACTTTTACTACCAAAGGTGATACAACCACAAATCCTCCTATTACTCTTCAAAAGCTTAAAGAGATGATTAAAAATAATGAAGATGTGACCCATGTCAATACCTCTCAGATTACAAATATGACTGATCTCTTTTATAAAAATTCAACTTTCAATCAAGATATTGGTGGATGGGATGTCTCTAATGTTACCAATATGCGTTGGATGTTTTATAAATCAGATGCATTCAATCAAGATATTGGAAAATGGGATGTCTCTAATGTTAGAGATATGAATAAGATGTTTTACAATGCAAAAGCATTTAATCAAGATATTAGCAAGTGGAATGTTTCTAAAGTTACTGACATGAGTGGGATGTTCAATGGAGCAGAATTATTCAATCAAAATATTGGAAAATGGGATGTCTCTTCGGTTACCAATATGAGTAATATGTTAAGTGGACTAAAATTATTCAACCAGAATATTGGACAGTGGGATGTCTCTTCCGTTACCAATATGAAAGGGATATTTTCTCGAGCAGAAACATTCAATCAAAATATTGGAAACTGGGATGTATCAAAGGTAACCAATATGGGTTACCTGTTTTTTAGAGCAAAAGCATTTAATCAAGATATTGGAAGTTGGAATGTCTCTTCTGTTACCGATATGAATAGGATGTTTTTTGGAGCAAAAGTATTTAATCAAGATATTGGAAACTGGGATGTCTCTCAGGTTAGAAACATGAGCTATACATTTATGGGTGACATTGATAGCATAAATAGCATGGATACAAGCCTATTTAATCAAGATATTAGTAAGTGGAATGTTTCTAATGTAAACAATATGGATCATATGTTTGGTTATGCAATAGTCTTCAATCAAGACATTAGTAAGTGGGATGTCTCTTCTGTTACCAACATGAACTTTATGTTCAACAACGGAAAATCTTTCAACCAAAATATTGGTCAATGGGATGTTTCTAATGTTACAAGTATGACTGCGATGTTCGACAGAGCAAAGACATTTAACCAAGATATTTCTCAGTGGGATGTCTCTAATGTTACCGATATGCGTTGGATGTTTAGTTATGCCACTGTGTTCAATCAAAATATTGATACATGGAATATCTCTAGGACTACTACTGATATGAGTTTGATGTTTGAACATTCAGGGATGGGAAAATTACCATTATGGTACTAATCTTTCTATAATGGCTCTACCCTTAGAGCCATTTTTACTTCTCTTTTAAATTTATTATTTTTTAAAAAATAATATTCCACTTTATGATTAATAAGTGTTTACAAATAAACAATATACAATAGAAAATAACATTTTTTGTTATTTTCTATAAAAAGGAAAAAATGATGAAAACAATAAAACAACTATTAACCCCTTTAGCTCTATTAGCTTTAACCTCTACCCTCTCCTTCGCCACTGTCTACTCAGATGGTGAAGATGGAAGCACCAATGGTTGGAGAGTTTATGATAATTCTCCTGCTGGAGCAACGGTAGAAAATGTTTATGATGAAGAGAAACAATCCAATGTGATTGTGTTAAAAGGTGATGAACGTAAGAACTCCTATATGATAGGAGATAAAAAAAACTCTAAAAGTTGGAAAAATAACCAAGAATTTATTTTGCGATGGTCTATGAAATTTTCTGAAAAGTTTAAAATATCAGTCTATCTTAAAACTAAAAAAGGTTCTAGAATTCTCTACTATGATGCAAAAGATACAGATAAAGGAATCTATAAGAAAAAATATATTCGTTTAGGTCTAGGTTCAAAAAGTCAAAGTGGAAAATGGGTTGATATGGTTAGAGATATTGAAGCAGATTTACAAAAACAAGAACCAGACAATTCCATCAAGTATATTAAAGGTATTAAAATTCAAGGCTCAGGAAGAGTTGATAACTTAGAGTTGTTAAATGGACAAAATCCACCATCTTCAGGTGATTTAAAAATATCAGAGATCAAAACCATAAGTGTTGATAATAACTTTGCCAAAATAGGCTGGAAACTCAATCACGGAGCAACAGGTCAAGTAGAGTATGGAACCACTACTGAATATGGTAGCTTCTCAAAAGAAGAGAAGAAATTTAAATATAAAGAGCATCGTCAAGGTTTAAAAGGATTAAAAGCAGGAACAACCTATCACTATAGGGTCATTTCTAAAGATGAGGCAGGAGATAAAGCAGTCAGTGAAGATATGACTTTCAAGACAAAAGGTGGAGACAACAACACTGTTAATAAATTTCTACAATGGAGCGATAAAGCTACTTTAGATGATGGAAGAGAAATTCAAGTCTCTTTTAAAGACAATAAAAAGAGCCAATGTAAACTCATTATTACCGATATTACCGATAAAGTCAACCCCTCTGTTTTAGGAACATATGATAACTGTGTTAATCTTTATGGTAATGGTATTGTAGAAGGAGGACAGTTTAGAATAAGCCCTGATGGGAAAAGTGTCTATCTTCTTAAAGAAATGTACTATGAAGGTGTCCAAGCTTATGACTACTTGGTTATTTATGATATTTCTAACCCATCTTCACCTAAAAAACTTAGTGAAACTCATACCGTAATAGATATTTTTCCTATGTCATATGACTTTAGAGGATATAACCCAAACAATTCTAATATGAGAATCTTAAATAACCACACCATGCTATTAAGTGGATGGAGTGGAGATGGTGATGCAAATGGATGTGATCAAGACTCAAATTACATTAAAATTATTGATTTTTCTAATCCATCCAAACCTATCGTTTCTCGAAATTATATAAAAAGTATGAACGATAATGAAGAACAAAATGGCTGTTCTAACTATTTTAGTATAGACAATGATGACAACAGTCACTACTTAAAATTCTATAATGACGATAGAGAAGTTCCACTACACGGAAAACCTTACCAAGTTTTACCAGAATATTCTGTTGAAGGTATTCTTGGTCCAAATACCTATGTTGCTATGGGAGATGATGGTGTTGAGGTTATTAATTATTACACAGGGATATCAAGAAAAGTTGTAGAGACCAATATTTCTGTAAAAGAGATTGCAAAAGTAGGTACTCAACTTTTACTTTTTAATGAAACTTCTTATGAATATATAGATGTTCCATAAAAAAGAAAGAATCACAAAAATAATTTAGACAGCCTATAAAGAAATTTTAGGCAATACTTAAAAAGCAACATTCTATTTTATAGTTAATATCTACTTATATGTAAATAAGATACAATAAATAATAACATTTTTTGTTATTATTTATTTAAAAAAAGGAAAAAACTATGAAAACAATCAAACAACTATTAACCCCCTTAGCCCTACTGGTTTTAACTACTAGTCTCTCCTTCGCCACCATCTACTCAGATGGTGAAGATGGAACCACTACAGGTTGGAGGGTTTATGATAACTCTCCAAGTGGTGCGACCATAGAAAATATCATGGATACATATAAAAACTCTAA